>CM074507.1:3093727-3109856 GCA_037389245.1 Oryzias sinensis
TAATGACACTGAAAAGGGTCTGATAGAAATGCACAGCCTTTCTAATCTGAACCAGATAATGCTCTGCTATTGGAGTCACTGTTTATATAATAATAAATAATAAAAAAAACTTTTGAGCATATAGCATCAGGCAAGTGGTCAATGAATACTGTTGTAGTTGTGTCATCCGGACTCTGGCTCAGATAAAGTATGAGCAAAGTGGAGCAGCAGTGACACAAGTCCCACACTGAAAAAAATAACTAATAAGATTTACTTAAGAAAATCCTCGTAACAATTTGCACTAACAATTTGTAAGTAATTTTAATGCGTTTATGGACTTATACATTACAAACAGCAATCAAGTTAAATTTACTTAACTTCCAGAAGTCACTTTGATACAATCTTAAGTAAAATTTACTTAACTTCCACAAGTCACTCTATGATACAATCTTAAGTAAAATTTACTTGGTGGCATTTCCATTGGAAGGTCCATGTACTTAGTTTTATAAAGTAAAATGTACAATACTTTACTAAAGAAGGTATTGAAAATATTTAATTTACTTAGCTACTACTGTTAAGTATTACGTATTACATTTGAGTAAATTTAAATATCATTTTCAAATATATTTACCCAAACCTCATTTCTACAATAAATGTGACAAAAAATGTACTCTGCAGTTGTTTATTCATTAATCAATATACATTTCTTCCAACAAAAATGTATAAAAAAAAACTTTGTCCATGTAATTTACCTCTGCTCTTCTTGGCTTTTGCAGATCTTGGGGGTATTTCTGCCATGTGTCTTTCCATGAAATGAGTTAATGTCAAGTTCAGGACATGGTACTTTTGGTTTTCTTAATTTTGATCGGAAATCAGCCATCTTGTACTTCAGGCGCTGCTGCCATCCATACAAGCCAGATAATGAAGTTCCTGGCTCTTGTAGGCATGGATGCTTTTTAGCAGTGCTTCAACAACTGTCAGTATTTGCAAACCTGAGGGATAGGCAGTGTATTGAAACATTTCTTCAGCAAGTTTCTCCAGAATGTCAGATTTCAAAGATGGATTCTGAATGAGAGAGCCGTCCCTTTTACATGCCTTATTCCCTTCTTGAAGAAGCAACTCGACATTGTATGAAAACAAAGGTATTACAAAATTAGTTGGCCAGGTTTGTGAACGAAACGCTGGAGGCTGTGGTAAAATGATGGTGTCTGAACAATTTACCAAAGAACTGTTATCTGAGGCAGACTGATTCAGTGACCCTTGAGAAGATGCGGAAATGTCAGCAACAGGAGCCAGTGTAAGAATAACTGATGGCTCTCTGTCAACAACTTTTAAAGTGTCTTTGTCCTTTAGTTCATTGGTGGATGTTAGAGTAAAGAACTGATTGTCAAAATCTTTGTCCATATACATTAGTGACAAATTCCCATCAAGGCAGAAATGATGCTTTACTGCCATAAGCAGTTCTTCCACTGTGGTTGGGATTCCGTCTGGCAAGTGCATTTTGCGAATTTGTGTATCCTCAATAGTGACACGCAGCTGAGCAGCAGCACAAGACATCTTTTCAAACCTGGGAAAGCAGAAGGGCGAAAAGAGATAAGTGTATAAATGTTTAAGTAATACAATAAATGTTCCAATAATACAAAGTAAGGCTTTACCTTGTTATCAAAAGAGATATGATGTTTTAGAGAAACCATTCGATCACCTCCCACAGAGTAGGTAACCAAAGGATAAACATCTTTTAGCTGTGACTGCTGAAGGACTTTTACAGTGATTGTGGACTCGAGCTTGAACGATCTTAAATGCTCACAGTACCAAGCACTGTGAAGTTTCACAACAAACACCAAGCTATCACTAACTACAACTATTTGTAATATTTCTGCAAAATCTGGCAGATCATCAGTGTAATCATAGACCAGCATCATACCAATACTATAAGTGGTCCCTTGACATTCTGCCTTTCCAACCAAATTCACCATCTTTTCTCCAGGACATTTTTGTTTCAGAAATTCTTGGAGAATTTCATTTACAACCTCTAATGGTACTAGAGATGTTTTTGACACAGAAAAGGCAGGACTTTTGAGCTTTGAACCATGAAGGTGGAAGGCTATCATGGACTGATGTTTTTTTGCCATTGATTTTAAAATGTTCCGAAAGCAACTGGTCTGTCTCACTACCTTTTTGAAAAAGTGATGCTTGGCTTCAAACCTCATTGTCCACATGAAGACTAGTGGACCAAAGAAATTAAAAAGTTGTGGGTAATGCTCAACAAAATGGTGTTTGGGAATCAATTTCTCCTCTGGAAACACAAGGGTAAATCTTTGCCTGTGCTCAGAAATTAGACTAGGAAACCAATACTTTGATCGGTGTGGCCAGGTGACATTACTATTTCAACAACATCTTTAAGTGTCATCAAAAGTTGCCATACTTGTTCGTCTTTTGGGACCTTGCAACCAATCATCAGAGGAAGGAGCCTCAACAAGCACCAATTTTCATGTGCATTACCTCCGATAGTTTTGCGAGAGGCAAATGTTGGAGGTATACCCTGTGGACAGTTAGCTCCATCTTTCCCTTTGTAGGGAAAGTTTTTAATGGTTGTGTTGAGCTCCTGAAATGAGAAATATTTCTTTTTAATCAAGATGTCTAAACACAATGCCAGTTCTAAAGGGACAATGCCTTCGAGTAGATCATGTAACACGTCAGGTGGGTACCCTGTTGTTACATGAAAATGTTTTAAACTTTGAGTGATTGGACAGTGTCTTTTAACTCCATGACTATTAGTGTTATTGGCCAACGCTGTTTCTACATCCAACTGATGTTGCTGTTTTGTTCTAACAGGAAATACTCCTGACCTGACTTCAATATCCCTAAACTGGGAACGCTCTCCAATACAAAATCTACAAGAATAAGACCCACTAAAACTTTCAACGAATCCCCCAAGTGAGTGGGCACCAAGATTATCTGCCATTACAGAAAATACTGTTCCTTTGATTGTCTTTCCTAACAGAGGAACCAAAACACCAACATCTTCAAGTGTTTTTAGATCATTTAAAAATGGTTCTAAAACTCGTTCATATCCAAATTTCTGTACATCACCAGCCTTACACAAACAGCAAGGTAAATAGAAGATAATGCAGACCTTAACAAAGTTTGAATATCAGCCAATACCCAATAGATACCTGTTACCTGTGTTTTTACGAGAGGTACCTAAAGGATTACAGATCTCAAAATCGTCACAATAAAGAAGAAGTGACAGTCTTAACTCTTCTCCAGAAAGAAAGCAATTTTCCTTAAAATGTGAACCGTCACGAAAGCTTGAATACTGAGAGGACAAACCACACTGTTCTTGACACTTGAATACTTTTTCAAAAATATCAGAATTATTTAGAATTTGGGATAGGGATTGCAGAAGTGGTACATACTGGAATGTCTTACCCTCTTTAGCATCTAATATGTACTCTGTAGGTTCAACAATACAAAGATTCTCTTTTAGGTATTTCTTTCTCTGGTAAGCAGTGCAAAGAGGACCTTCCACATTAAAAGCTGCACTAAGAGGGTTTAACTGGCAAATGCTATTTACTAAATCTGATATTACTTTTTGTTCAATAGCACAGTTGTTCTTTTCCAATGTGTCATTAACAATTCTTTTGATCACAGGCACTGATACTGAAAAAGCAATGAACTGAAGTTCTTCAACAATTTCATCTATACATCTACCTGGAACATTGAAGATGCAGTCTAATTTTAGTAATAAGGAACGTAAATGATCAATAATAGCTTTGACTAAATCGTCACCCTCAGTAACTATTGTTTCTTCTTAAGTAATTTCACTATTGTCTAGCACTGTAAAACTTTCGTCTGCTACATGACTTTCACTTGTCTGAAATACATCTTGTTTAAAATCATTAAGGCAATGAGGAGTGTGCTTCCTACTTTTATGTGAACCAAAAGTTGAGTATATGTTTGTATGATACTCACAATCTTTAAAAACACAACTAACAGTTTCAAACTTTCTTAAATGAGTTCCAAGGTGTTCAAAGTACTGCCTCTCTGTGTCAAAACCATATGAATTACAAACTAGACAAAAAAAAACAACCGCTTTGCTGCACCTGTTCGGTTTGTCTATGATCTCTAGACAAATGTGCACGAAGTGCACCCCACCGTTTAAAAGAGCATGGGCAATCCAAATATAGATATGGTACTCTCTGGCTTTGAGTGGAATGTAAATGTTTTAATCTGTAATGCTTTAGAAGCTCTAAACGTTTTGATCACCTAAAGCTACAAAGTTTGCATGGCCATCTCATTGCATGATGTGCCTACTGTTTCTTTCTAAAAGATGCTGTAGAAACCTATCCACGTCCTCCTTCCTATAGCTGAACTGTCCACTGTATTGGCACCCTGAAGAAGAACAGAAAAAAGTAAATCAACACAATGACACAAAGAAAACTTTAAACAAGCAAATGGATGAATCAGGGCTCCAGACTGCGACCAAATGGTCCCATTTTGCAACCCAAATTTGAGTGTGCGACTGAATTTTACATCCAGTCGCACGTGCTACCAGTAAATTTGCCTCCCCCACCCTCCGTATTTTTTTTATACATTAAACATGGAAGGGGCACAGCAATGAGCAATGAAAAAAATCAATGAGACGCGAGCGCACACGCACGCAAACACACACACACACACTCGCACACATACTCATGAAACGCGAGCACACACTCGCGTTTCATTGAGTGATGCCTGTCTGTGAGGCGACCAATGCGTGTGAGAAGAATAGGGATTGGTCACTGTAAGTGGCTAAAATGCGTGGAGGGGGTAAACACTAGTTAAGAAATTTTCATGCTGCTTCTAATCACTGCTATTTCACATTTGTTCGTAATCAATAGTTAAGAAGTTTTATTTAATTTTTTGCTCTGACTACCTTGAGGTTCTGCTTTATATGTTACTGTTGCAAAGTTACATTTACTTTTTATTTACTTTAGTTACTTAATTAAATTAAATAATTGAAAAATTAAATAAAATTAAATTATCGAGATCATTCAGCAAACTAGAAATACTTACTGCTTACAGTGTTGTAAAGAAAAACAAAATTAAGTACTTTGACATTTTACTCCATTTGAGTCTGAGATTCAGGTATATTGAGTTGCCTTTGATTCTTTGACATTCAGCTTAAAGCTTAGTGCATACAGTTTCATCTTCAATGCATTCATTAAATATCTTGCTGTCCATACTACTAATTCCACCCATTACTCCATCTAACATTCCTATCTATTCCTGCCATATCTTCCACATCTCTGATATGATTCAGTCTCTCTTTAGTGACAGTGTCGGATTTTTGATCATCGCGGTGAAAAACCACCATCTGCGTAAAATGTAATAATAACCCACTGGCTTGTTCCTTCGTTGTTGCTGTTCAACATCTTTTTGTATTGAATTGTTACATTCAATAAAGTTAGAAAAAGTGAGCGCGTGCCGCGTGGGGCTCGGCAGTGACAGCTGCGCGGGCAGGCAGGAGAGAAGAGTGATAAAAGGTTTACCATAGAAACCCTTGAAGTCTGAACACAGGACTAGCAGAAAAAGTAAATTATGAAGACGAGGTAAATCTACACGTTTTCGCAAAATATACTTTATTGAAAAAGGTGAAAAATATATTAACCGTTAGATATTTAAGTGGCCCGAGCGGACAAGTGAAAAATAAAGTCTTGTGGTCCGTACTGCTCGAAAAACAGGACCGGGCCAGCAGACAAATGACTATGTCGAGCCCTGGCCAACTGAATCTGTTTTGATTGAAATATCATGTAATAGACTTTAGACTGATCTTAAATTTTAGAAATGAAATTTAAACATTATAGGTGTTTATCAAAAGTTATTTGAACATGTATCTGCTACTGATGTTTTGAATTAAGGGCACCTATTAAAAATTAAAGTCTGTAAGTAACATTTTCATTTTGACTGTGGTCATCCATTTTTCCACCAAGGTTTTATATAAAGCAGTTCTTCTCAATTCCCCACCCCCAGGAAAAAGAAAATGTTGCGCCCAATTGTGTAAGAAAGCACCTGCAGCTCCTGTACAGTCTCACCCCACACCCAACCCCCTCGTGCGGTAAGCTGCTTTGAAACCCTGTAGACAGTTCATAACCACCCCACCCCCAACCCATTTTTTTCCCAATGCGGTCAATTCAAATTCGGCCATCGACAGTTCGGAACCCCACCCCCGCCTTTGTCGACAGTTCAAATCCAATCCGCCTCTGAAAAAAAACATTAATTTTCTGGCAGTTAATTCTAATTTAACGGCTCCGAGTACCCCGGTCGCCAGTAAAAAATATATCCCCACCACCACCCTCGGCCGGTAGTTCAATTTCAGCGCACTTTTATTAAACACAACTTCATTTTCTACGGTCGTCAATTTAAAAACAGTGTGTTTTAAAATAATATTTATCTTATTTTTTTCCCCAAGACAAATTTTGTTTATTCCGTCTCATTTTAACTTCCTGCTAACTTGAGCAAGTAAGCTAGCAGGTATCAGCGAACAAAACTACAAACCAGTCAAATACATTAGAACTGTAGCGAGATAATTCCTCTGCTTCTAACAAAACATTGACAAAAGTAAAACCATTCTTAATTTATGTAAAATACTTATGGTAATGCTGCAACGACACGGCCGCGACAGCGGTCTTCCTGCTCTGCTTCTGGAATGATTTTTCCTCTGGCTCGGTGGCTCCTTCCGCTCGAAAATAAAAAATACATAAATAAAGGCGTTGGCCATGTGTACCCATGCGTGCAGATTTTTGTATACGGATTTAAGTTTCTCTAGTAAAATATACATAATATTGATGAATGCTGCCAAAGTTAATACAACAGTTTGTAAAGTAGATCTTACTAATAAATAATTATTTTATCATTACTCATACAAAACATGTAAAATTTAAGTTATTTACTAGAAATATATATGTATTTGCATAATCTTTTAATTATTTTGTAGATATCATAAGGACTAATTAAGTATATATTATCGGATCAAAAAGTTATTTTTTTCAGTGCATGCAAGAGCAAAGTTAAGCAAAGCAGCAGAGGGTTCCACTTCAAAGTCCATGTGGAGGCAGACTACAAAAAAACAGGTGGTTTAAAAAAATGGATGGTTTTCCAGACGCTCAAAGCGCTTACATTGTATCCATTATTCATTCTCTCCTCATTGATACTTGGTGATGGTAACTACTGGGGCAGACTGACAGATGCATGGCTGCCAGTTCGCGCCTACCATCACCAGGACATTCATGCACACTGACACACCAGCGGAGCTGGACTGGAGGCAAGTTGAGGGGAGCGGGGATCGAACCGCTGACCCTTCGATCATTGGACGACCTGCTCAACTGCCTGAGCCACTGCTGGCCTTTGAAATTCAATAATTGACATGTGCACCCAGAGAAAGCACAGAGTGAAGAGCAACACACACCATACATACCTAACCGGCACGGGCTAAGGGGAGTTGTAACGATGCACTCAAAACATGAGGTGGAAAACCATTAATATGTTTAAATTTGTGGAAGTCTACATATTTCCTTAATACATCAAAGCAAGTTGTACATCTTTTGTTTCATGATGATTACATTTCTTTGATAACAATTAAAGAGATCAGAAATTCGCAGCTACAACACTGACAGATGGCAAGATCTCAGCTTCAGCAACATTAGCTTGTTTTTACAGTGAAAATACTGGAGACAGACTATGAGACTGAATCAGGCATATTTCATAATTGGAGAAACAGAATATTTTTTGTCTGGATATCTTTAATGCTTACTACCAGATCTTGCAGTTCAGCAGGGACATGTGCACAGATTCAATTTGAATGTAACCACAATTCTTTTATTTACTCTTTCAAATATTTATTTTATTACGTTATAAATGACATTAAGATCAACTTTGAAATTCAATAACTGATGTTTAAAAGGTCATTGCTTGGCTATATTTGAACACACACATCATAGCAGAACTTTGTTACACTATCATGCCACTGCAGCCTTATGCAGGTGCTATTTCATTTGCCTTACCCTTTCAAGTAGCACTTGTTTTTCCTCCAATTTCTGCCTGAGACTATGCAGAGAAAGAGCAGAGACAGGAAAAAAAATGATGAAGATCGGGTCATTTTAGGGAGTGTAGCAAAACTTAACAAGACTGCATGAAAATGACTTTTGAGACTAGTGCAGGGGTTTTCTAAAAAAAATAAATAAATAAATAAAGTAATTATAGTAATACCTAAGCAAGCATAGCATGATAAATGCATATGAAACATTTGGTTAAAGATGATGAAAGTAGACCTAAAATTCAGACAGGTTAATAGGAGAAAAATCTCTTACAAAGAATAATTGGAAAGTCTAATTATATGTCAAAATTACTTTAGGTTCTGATTTAACATTGGGATACATGTAATCGTGTGGCATTATTACAACAAATGGCAGTTTTGCTCACTTACATTTGATGTAAAGAGACCGAATCTTACAAAAATAGCACAAGTTTTACATCAGCTTTGTTCCGCACAGGTTTACCCTCCAGTTTCCTCACATTTAATGGACAAAAAGTGGAAGATAGATGTGAAAGGCAGTAATGGAGAAGGTCAGATGACCGACACAGAGAGAGGAGTAAGTGGGTACAGTTGGCAAGCACGAAAAAACAAAGTGAAAGATCAAACATCAAGGGAGAGAATAACCTCAGATAGGAGCTTCCACTCAATCTCTCACACAGTAATTGTAACAGATAGTTCTTGGGAGCCCTCAAATTATTTACTCTGTGAATCTCTGTGTTTACCAAGGAAAGATTGGATAGGGACCCTCTCAGGACTGTTGTTTCTGCAAAGTTATACCAAAAAATCTTTGCTATTTTAGGCAGAATACTTCTGAGTGCTGTGTACATTGTGTTTTTGATTGAGAATTTTAATGATTCATTTTTTTTTAATCTGGACCTTGTATTTATTGATAATCATTTAAAAAATGTTGGCTGGCTTAACACTTTTCTTTGGAGAATGATTCCAATGTTTTTTCAGTCCAATCCTTTCTTGCATTCAGTCCTTTTCTCAAAAAATGTAAACACTTGGCAAAGTTTTCTTATTTACATGGACACTACCAATTGTTCAAATTATTGTTCAGTGTTCAGTGATCTGCATTGAGATAGGAAACCTAAATCTCTTGTAGAGTTAGAAAAGCTGATTCTTCTCTAAGAGTTCTGGTTCATCAGCTGTCCGTCCTGGCGGAGGATGCCTTCTGCATGTGGACACAACTGAGGTTTCTTCCTTTTTTCTGGAATCCGTTTTTTTAGGAGATTGTTAGTTTTAGTTAGTTAGTAAGTTAGTTCAGTTTAGAATTTTTTCCTATTGAATGCTATGTGTTCATGATCCCTTTGATTTTATGTTAACAATTACCGGACAGTGGACGCAAAAATATTTTTGCGTCCACTGTCCACTGTCTGTGTCTGTTTATGTACGGTTCCCAAACGAGTCAGAAGACAATAAGAGAAATTATTAGAGTTCGGGTTGGGTTTTTATTTTCCACCTGTTTTGCCTGGAAGAAGAAAAAAACAGGACAATTTTCCTTTACTGAACGGGACCCGGTGAGTGTTAAAAAATATATATTTATATTTTTATTTGCATTAATTTGATATGTAACAATGTTTATTTGTAAATTTCTTGAAATGGCAGACTCAGGCAGTAAACATGTGTTGTTTTATGTCACATTTGTCAAGTTTGTAAACGTTTTGGCGCGTTTTTGTAGGCTCCGCCCGGACATTCCACACCCGCTATTGCTGTCTGCGTAACTTGAAATAGTTCTGATAAAAAAATAAATAAAATAAAATTACGGATTGTCAGGTCTTTTGTTTTGCTTATGAAAGTGTATTTTATGTTGGAATGATAGACAAGTAAGATTATATGGAGTCCTATACTGTTCATAATTAAATAAATAAATATGACCTCATGCAAATACACAACTTTCACTGACAGACAGACTCATTCCGCTGAAAAAGCTTTTCATGAAAAAAATAAGTCATTCTGAAAAACAGCAACGTAACAAACATACTTTGAAAAATATTGATTTTGAAATCAGAGTTTCTGAAAAAAAAAACATAGAATTATAATGATATTCAACATGATTAAAATGAATTTTTAAAATGCGGTTTTAAAATGATGAACAGATATTTAAAGCAAAATCAAATATATTGAATTATATAATGGCCAATTTAAAATCTGTGAGCAGGTTTTTCCCAATTTCATGATCTCTTTATATATTTATGAGAGATTTATTGGTTGATGGTGTATTTGCATGAGGTCATATTTATTTATTTACTTATGAACAGTTTAGGACTCCATAATATTAGGCAGAAGAAAGAAAGAGAACGGATTCCTTTTCGAGATCCAAGTGCGGGATGAAACAAGATGGCGAGCCATCCCTCAACCCTGAACCAGTGTTAAAGTTACCCTAAGGACCAAGCGCCCCCTGCTGGACATTGGACAAGCCCTTTCTAATTAATATTAGCGATTTATGACGACTTATTATGAATCCACTGTGTTCTGAAGATAAAAAAATGGGTGGTTTATTTAAAAAATACATTTAAATACATTTTTTGCCAAAAATTGTTCAGACGCAATGCAATGTGGTCTAAATTTGTCAATCTAGTGAGCGTCGATGCACACTGTTTTTTTAGGAGACTTCTGGGAAAGTTCTACGGCACTCGATTATGGAATTGTAGATTTGGACAGCACTACAAAATGGCGAACGCACTATATAATGATTAGGGTGGTAATTTGGATGCAACTTGGGTTCCTAAAGCCATTTATTTTTGTTTTGTTTTCAGTTTCCAGCAACGTTCTCTCTCTGCTTTTCCTCCCTCCCGCAGTGATGTCCTGCCCACCGGTTGTTGAGCTCCTGGACCTGTGGCCTGCTCTGAAAATAGTCAGAGGTAATATGGATCAGCTCTCCACTTAAAATGAAAATTATGATTCCTACTCATTTGGCATCCATGTGCTGCTTTATAAATGTGTGAGATTTTTTTTTTCATTTTTAATTGAAGTCTATTGTTGCGTTTTTCTCCTCCTGCTGTTATTTTTATTCAGATGTATGCAGAGTTTCAGCGGATTACTAGTCAGAACCTGCCCAACGCTTTTTATGCTGAACTTGACCATCATCTTCCTCAACTTATGCCCATATTCAGACAAAAGGCATCAAATACTGGGGGGGGGGGGGGGGGCTGCAGGTGCTTTGGCAGAAATTAAAAAAAAAATCACGATAAGCAGGTAAATCAATTATTTGATATCTCAAGTTTATCCAGTAGACATGACTGTTTTACTGTTTTGTTTTAGGTTTTTTTTTCTTCTTCTTTTGACATTTAGCTTGATTTTCTACCCCTAATATTGCCTTTTGTCCATTTTATATTTGCCATTTCTCTGATTGCATTGCAGATGTGAACAAATTGACAAAAGCTTTGATAAGTAAATTGACTTCTGCATCTGTACCTTTTTGTTTTTTTATGTAAACAGGAAATCCAGGACATTCACACCAAGCGCACTACTGTTCTTCATGCTTTGCCTGTTTATCTGCATGAGGATGTCTCTGGAGTTTTCAAAACATGCACAGTGAGTTTGTATTTCTTTGGTGTCGCTACGTAGGAACTGAATTGGCATATCATTTCCTGTGATAAGATCTTCAGTAAGACAAACTTGAACAGTATTAGTTCATCAGCTTATCTACTTCACTGCATTTAGATTCTCTGGTAAGTTGATTGATTTGTGTGTAGAATAGGGGGTTTCTGTTTATCACTACAGAGGTATTAGATTTTAACAGGACTCTCTTTAATAAAGATACACTATATTTTCTGTTGATTCGATTATGATTGGCATACCTCTTTTTCTTTTTTTAAATTAATTCAGGATGAGTCTGATGAGCCAGAGCTTGATGGTGTCGCGGTGGAGCTTCTTACTGTCATCGATGACCATCCCACAAGTCCAGTGCACTACGAGCCCGCAAAAATCTCTGTTGTGATGAAGTGGTCCGTTTCCCCAGATTCGTTGATACCTACATGGTTATGTTTGGACTCATCTATACAATGCACCTCAAATATCCCAAAGCACTGACCAACACGTTTGAATTTACTCAAACGATTTTACTTGGTCTAGAAGGTGGTTAACTACCACCCAGGTTGCAGACCCTCAAAAATGACTTGATACATATGTAAAACTAAGTTGAAATAAGGAGGCATAAAGCATTAGTTATCTTCCCTTTGTCTAAATATACCTAAAAAATATTGCACTACTCTGCATTTGCTCAGGCAGTAGGCTTTTTCTATTTACGTTTTGAAACCCATTGTTTTGAGTTTACTGACTCATAAAAATTTGATGACCCCTGTACAAAAAGGTGATTAATAAAGGTCAAGTTCTGTTAAAAAAAAATAAGTAAACAACAATTTTATCTTAAGTTATGTAAACTATGGCTTGAAAACTCGAAACTGTTGAGTCATAGTAACTGATGACAATTAAGTTGTCTTAACAGGAAAATGTAAATCATATTTAATGCCAATATTGGATTTGCACAAATTAACACTTTTAATTTGACTGATATCAAAAAATACAAGTAGCACACAATTTTTTTATGTTATGGAAAAATATGACTTTTAAGTTAATCAACTTAAAATAATTGTGGTGACTTGTTCTGGTTTACAGTGCAGCATCACAGCTACTGGAACAAATTTCTCACCAATGATATGGATTCAAAGCTAAACACGTGGATTTCAGCCGCGCTACATCTCTCAAAATGACCACTGAGTTGTTAATTGCTAAAGCTAACACCCTGATAGTGACGCCTCTCTGGTCTTCCACAGCTTGCTCTGCTGGAACAGCAAGAGCTGTTTTCCGTGGTTATAGTGAAAAGACTCGTAAAATCATGCTGAGAAACTGATCTGAGAGCTGCTGGGCCTAGCGGAACAGCCACAACCTCTGATTGGCTGTTAAAAGCAGTTCCCCCTTATGAGGGTTTTGGTGGATTGGGCGATGCATTCATGCATTCTAGGACATTAAAACTTTGCAGCTGGAAATAAATTAAAATATTCAATGGATTCATTTTCAATAAAGAAAATATATAATTAAAACTTAGTTCACAAGAAAGCTTCCTATCAACCACTCTGACCAATCCTCTGCCGCTTAGTTCCTCTTGGCATTATGGGTAGTGTAGTCAAATCAAGTTCATGACAGCTCTTATACTTTATGCCCTCTGGGTCTGAAAAATACAGTACATATGTTGTAAAATATTTTTCACAAATGTTTTAGTATTTTCCAGATTGTATCGATTGATATGTAAAAGTAAACTAATGCTAAAGTCACATGCCGTGTAATTTAGCAACAGACTGTGACATCACTGATATCAGAGAACCCCATTTCATAAGTTGCCTAGCAACACGGTTAAGTCATAACATTTTTCGACCTCTAAAGTGAAGCACGTATTTTGAGACTAGGGAAAAGTTTTCCAATTAAATCAGGTTTTTGTGAAATAAACAGGGAACGATCTCGGACAAAAATTCTGCCATGGACAATCCAAAATATACTGGTAAATGAGAGTCCCGGCAAACCTTTTAGTTACATGTTTGCTTCGTAAAAATTCTAAAGTTTGGTTTTTGTGTTGCTATGATAATATTTTAACTTATCCTGCTTTTCCAAAGAAGTTGAGAGGAAGACCAGTCCTGAAAAGAAGAAAAAAGTGACGTTCCCTGGGCCAATTGAGACTCCTTAATCTGAGCCTTCAAAACCATCTACCAGCACCCAAGACAAAACCCCAGTGACAAAACTCAAAAAAAAAATGACAGGAATACAAAGAGGAAAAAGAAATAATAAAGCCAAAGAAGATGAAAACTCCTCTGAAAGGTAGATAAGCTGACACAGACCCCAAACAACACGAAAACATGTAGGCTGAAAACATTCAGCGAGAATGTGGCCCCCCGCTGCATGCTCGAAAAGTCACCAAAACGTGCACACACCTGGGATAAATTTCAAAGACATTTCAACAAAGTCGGCGTCACCCCCACGAAGACGATGACATCACGGCCAGCGATCCCGTCAAAAAAATGAATGGGCCGAAAATCGCGAACAAAATGTACTTCGAAATACAGTTGCGAAACCCAAACACACGTGTTGGGGATATCCCAAAGAAGTTTTGAAATCATTATGGGATGGCCACACGACCTACGGCTTGGTGGCCATTTTGTGGCGAACTCTGAGAATTTGCGATTTTTGTATTTTCCCACGATATGGGAAAACGACACTTTTGTTTGTTTGAGCGATTTTCACGCAATTGAACACACTTGCTGCCAGCTCCAGTCTACAAACACCACAGAAGTGTCGTTGACCTTTGGAAAAGGCCGCCATCCTGCAATTTAAAAAAAAAAGCCCTTTAGCGCCACATACAAACGAAAACCCGTCCTAGGGATTTTTTGCCATTGTCTCGTAACTTCTCAGGCATCGATAGCCAGGTGATGTGGACAAATTCGCAACATTTGTGGCAAATTCGCAACCGTTGCCATCTTAGCTAGCTCGCACATTTTCAATCAGAATGTCTTGAAGAGGAAATATGCGATTCCCTGGCCAGCGCTGGACAAAACGATGTAACGCACGGCAAGATCGATAAAGGAATGTGGGCGTGGTTAGCAAAAAAAACGTCGCCAAAAATTGTGCCGACTCAGCAAAATCGAAAAAAATGTGGAACTTTATTTTTGAGAATTTTTTTTTGAGGCTACAACATAAGGAAAATGTGAACTGCCTTGGATGCTTAACCTGGAAATTCAAGTTTCTATCCAGCCATTTATTTTCTTCACCAGTTTGATCCTTTTTGGGGAAACAGAGCTGCAAGAGTCTGGCTACTATTGGGCTAAGGCTACACCCTGGAAATCATTTGCATCACATGCATCTCAGACCAGCCTTACAGGAAGAGAAGGGGGTTCAGGAGTATGTAGTGGCTGCTTAACAAGTGGGGTCTGGTTAATGGTGGGTGGTGAGAGCACCGGTGGTGCCTACACCAGGGAAGTAGGGGCGGGTGGGGTGTGGAGGAGGGAAGGGAGGGCAGCGGGGTGCGTAGACATGAGGATTGAAGGCGGTGGGGCGTAGAGGCAGGGGGCGAGAGCAGATGGTGGGCAGCGAGGGAAGGGGCGGGTAGCGCCTGCGGGCCATACAACGCCGCTTGCGGCTTTAATTCTAATTTATTTTCAAAGGACATGTCTCTAATAATTTGACTGTACAGTGCTACAAAAAGAAATTAAAGGTCAGAAAATTAAAGAAATAAAACTAACACGACAAATTAAAAACTACCAGATAGTCTGGGAGGAGTGTGACAATCTCAAAAGTTGAGTTGCTGGTATTTTTAAGTCTGCTTTGTAAAACATAGGAGCAAGTTTGTGGGTCTAAAAGCTCATTACAGCAGTCAATTGTCCAAGACTATAACACTGGTTTACAATGATCCAAACCGTTAACATACATTTTACAACAGTACATATGTAATAAAATCACAGTTTTTCGAAAAGGTTTTACACTGAAGTGTTTTTCAGAATGTGTCAATTTAAACATAAACACTAAAAAGTAGCCAAAGTCACATGCTGTGTAACTTAGCAACAGACTGTGACATCACTGATATCAGAGAACCCCGTTTTATAAGTTGCTTAGCAACACGGTTAAGCCATAACATTTTTCGACCTCTAAAGTGAAGCACGTATTTTGAGACTAGGGAAAGGTTTTCCGATTTAATCAGGTTTTTGTGAAATAAACAGGGAACGATCTCGGACAAAAATTCTGCCATGGACAATCCAAAATATACTGGTAAATGAGAGTCCCGGCAAACCTTTTAGTTACATGTTTGCTTTGTAAAAATTCTAAAGTTTGGTTTTGTGTTGCTATGATAATATTTTAACTCATCCTGCTTGTCCAAAGAAGTTGAGAGGAAGACCAGTCCTGAAAAGAAGAAAAAAGTGACGTTCCCTGGGCCAATTGAGACTCCTGAATCTGAGCCTACAAAACCATCTACCAGCACCCAAGACAAAACCCCAGTGACAAAGAGGAAGAAGAAATAATAAAGCCAAAGAAGATGAAAACTCCTCTGAAAGGTAAATAAGCTGACACAGACCCCAAACAACACGA
>CM074507.1:3121538-3132457 GCA_037389245.1 Oryzias sinensis
TTCATGGTATTTACCATGAATTTACCACAGAAACTACCCCTTAAGTACACTAAAACTGTACTGTAAAAGAAAGTCAGCCCTATTTCCACTCAACTACATGGTACTTTCATTACTAAATACTGGGTATGTTCACTTGAATATTACTTTGTACTTACCCCTTAACTACAATGAAACTGTACTGTAAAAGAAAGTCAGCCCTTTTTCCACTCTATTACATGGTACTTTCACTACTAAATACTGGGTATGTTCACGTATTACCTTCCTGTGCAGTGTACATAAACACTTGGTCTTCTGACCTTACCAAATGAGACAATGCTAACTTGTTTGTAAAGGTCAAATAACTGCATTGTAAAAACATATTCCTACTTCTTGTAACATGAGGCATACCCAGTATGTACCACATAGGTATGAACCAAAAAGTACCATATAAATACACGGTACGTACAGAGTGGACACAAAAAAGTACCATGTAAGTACCCAGTAAAGTCCCATAGAAAGTACCATGTAAACACACTGTAAGTACCCAGTAAATTCCATAAAAAGTACCATGTAAGTACCCTGAAAGGAATCAGGAATCAGGAAAACTTTATTGTCATTTTATCATGATAAAACGAAATTAGGCTCTCTGGTCCCGGGCCAGCCGTTTACATTCAGACATAAATAATATATATCAATAATAATGTCAGTGAGATATCAGTCTGTCCCGGTGTGGTTCCTAATCAGTATTGCACAGAAGTATTTTTTCCAAATTGCACAGTATATTATGTTAATTATTGCACAGCCCTGTGATATATTGCACTTGGGAATTAGCTTGTTGTCCATGGGGGGGGGGGGGTGTGCAGTGATCAACCGGAGTTCAGCAGTCTGACTGCTTCAGGAAAGAAACTGTTCCTCAGTCTGGAGGTCCTGCTCTTTATGCTCCTCAGCCTCCTGCCTGAGGGGAGCAGGGAGAACAGAGGGTGTGAGGGGTGAGTGGGGTCTTTCAGGATGTGGGAGGCCCGTTTCCTGCATCTGGTCGTATAGATGTCAGTGGTGGACGGCAGGCTGCAGCCCACAGTCCTCTGTGCAGCTTTGGTCACTCGTTGCAGAGCTTTCCTCTCTGCCGCAGAGCAGCTGCCGTGCCACACCGTGATGCAGGAGGTCATGACACTCTCCACCACACACCTGTAGAAGGAGGTCAGGACTGGGATCCCCATCCCAGCTCGCTTTAGCCTCCTCAGGAAATAAAGGCGCTGGTGTGCCTTCTTGACCAGGCAGGAGGTGTTGGTGCTCCAGGTGAGGTCGCTGGAGATGTGCACGCCCAGATACCTGAAGCTGGGAACCACTTCCACCGCGTCCCCTCCGATGTGAATGGGGGGAGGGGGGCATCTGTCCTTCCTAAAATCCATGATCATCTCCTTGGTCTTCTTCCCATTGATGCAGAGGTTGTTGTCTCTGCACCAGCTCTCCAGATGTTCCACCTCCTGCCTGTAGTCGGACTCATCGTTGTTGGAGATGCGTCCAACCACAGCTGTGTCATCCGCAAACTTCACGATCAGACAGCTGGGGTGACTCGCTGTGCAGTCGTGCGTCAGCAGGGTGAACAGGAGGGGGCTCAGCACACAGCCCTGGGGGGAGCCCGTGCTGAGGGTGATCGGGGAGGAGGAGACGTTGCGGATTTTTACAGACTGCGGTCTGTCTGTCAGGAAGTCCAAGACCCAGTTGCACAGAGTGGGGTTCAGTCCAAGTGTGTGTAGTTTCTGGGTGAGGGTCTGCGGGATGATGGTGTTAAAGGCTGATGTGAAGTCCACGAAGAGCAGTCGAACGTACACGTTCTTGTTCTCTAGGTGGGTGAGGGTTGTGTGGACCACAGAGGAGATGGCGTCCTCTGTGGATCGGTTTGACCTGTATGCGTATTGGTGCAGGTCCTTGGTGATGTCGATTGAGTACCCAGTAGTTACACAATAAGTACCATGTAAATACCACTTAAGTACACTGTAAGTACTGTACTGTAAAAGAAAGCGTTACCTAATCATTTTGTCACTCAAAAGTGCCAAACAGTGTTGGTATTATCTATTTTTAACATTTATTAGAAAAGAGCTACTGGAAACAATTTCATTTTGACTCCATATTGACAATAAAAGATTCTGAATCTGATACACTGAGCAGAGCTTATGGAATTTTATAGAAGTACCTAGAGGATTTGTAATTTCCAGGTAATTAAGGTACAAGAATTGTGGCAATGTCAACTCTGAAGAAGAAAACATATCATTTCCTGGTAATACGAGCCAACTTTATGGCTGTTGTAATGCCTTCTTTGCGAGTTCCTAGTGTCCTCAATGAGGGTAATGACATGAGTGTGCTTAAAGACTTTTTGAATCATTTCAAGTATTGGCACATTTACTGCAGTGCACTCTGCTAACACATACTGCACTGTTATGACAACAGGAAAATTCCTCTCGACATATGTTTTTTTGCGTTTTACAGATGGCAAATCTCAACCCCTTGTCATGGTGCCTCTGGCAGACTCCGCCCCCTCCAGCACTGTTTCACTCTTCTCCTGATTGCCACCAGCTGCTGTCACTCTCCTCATCATCACTTCTGCTCTTAAGGAGCTCCAACGCCTCAAGCCGACGCCAGATCGTTAACCCTTACGGTGACTCGCCTGGTCTTGCTATGCTCTATCTTGTTTTGTTTGCTCACGTACCCAACCTAATTCCTATTCTCCTGCCTCAGGAAACCACGTTACGAGTGACACCAGTGTGGGTCATCAGTTAAGCCGTTCCAGTGAACCGGAAGACTCCTCGCCGTACGCTGACCGCGTTAACACCTCCAGCCACGCCACAAGCCATCTTCACCTTCGGACCTCGCCGGGACTAAACTTCAGCCTCACACGGATAATCAATAAACGATTACTCATCTGCCACTTACCTGTCTTACTCTGGGTTTCAGCATCTGGGTTCGCTTAGCCTGAAGAATCATGACACCCCTTTGCCGTTTCAGTGACAAATAGGGGTGTGTATTGGCAAGAGTCTGGCGTTACGATACATATCCTGATACGTATCCCGATATTTTACCAAAAGATATTTTCTTTCTGCTTTTTTTACTATGACTTTAAAAAAACTCTACCTGAGCTACCCAGCTAGAACGGTTAAGTGATGTACTGCCTGAAAGTCTACTGGAAACTTGGAATGAAGCATTGAGGGCAATTCCTACCACAACCATCACAGAAACCAATGAACTGGTTTACACTTCAGCAGCAGTGATCCTTGAGATGCTTGGCTACAAGAGCAACCATGGAAGAAAACAGTACCCACCATGGAAGCAACGGTTAGAGGCCAAAATCAGGGCAACTCAGAAGGATGTGAGTAGGCTGACAGAGGCTTAAAAAGGTACAATGAGAAAGCAAGTACCTAAGAGATACAGCCAGATGCCCATACCTGAAGCACTGGAAACTGCCAAACAAAGGCTCCTAGCCTTGAGCAGCCGCCTAAACAGGTACACAAGAGACAATGAAGCCAGACGGATAAACAGGCTCTTCGCAACTCAACCTGCAAAAGTCTACGCTCAGTGGCAGGGTCAAAAAAGCCGAGCAGACCCACCAAGGCTAGAAACTGAACAGTAATGGAAAAGTATATGGTAGAAAGAGACCGCACATAACAGCAATGCCCAGTGGCTGGTCTCTCTGAGAAAAGAATATAAATATATATAATATATAAACGCCCCTCTCCCCCTCGGCGGGTGGTTTCTCCTCCAAGCTCGGGTCCTCTACCAGAGGCCTGGGAGCGTGAGGGTCCTGCGCAGTATTTTAGCTGGCTTTTCTGGACTGAAAGGTCTGAGGTCTGTCCAGGTATCTGTTGTAGCCACTCCTCCACCTTGGAGGTTACTGCCCCGAGTGCTCCAATTACCACAGGCACCACTGTCACCTTCACTTTACATGCTTTCTCCAGTACTTCTCTGAGTCCCTGGTATTTCTCCAGTTTCTCATGTTCCTTCTTCCTGATGTTCCCATCGCTTGGTACTGCCACATGCACCACAGCGGCTTTCCTCTGTTCTTTATCCACCCCTACAATGTCTGGTTGGTTCGCCATTACCATCATATCAGTCTGGATCTGGAAGTCCCACAGGATCTTTGCCCTCTCATTCTCTACCACCTTTGGAGGTGTTTCCCATTTTGACCTTGGGTTTTCCAGTTCATATTCTGCACACATGTTCCTGTATATTATTCCAGCCACTTGATTGTGGCGCTCCATGTATGCTTTCCCTGCCAGCATCTTACACCCTGCAGTTATGTGCTGGATTGTTTCAGGCGCCTCTTTGCACAGCCTACACCTTAGGTCTTGTCTGGTGTGGTAGATCTGAGCCCCTATTGCTCTGGTGCTCAGGGTTTGTTCCTGGGCTGCCAGGATGAGCGCTTCGGTACTGTCCTGTAGGCCAGCCTTTTCTAGCCATTGGTAGGACTTCTTGATATCAGCCACTTCAGTTATGGTCCGGTGGTGCCTCTCTTTGTCACCATCCGGCTGCATTTCTCTAGCCCGAATGACATCCCAATGTCAGTACTGTAGATCTTGGTGATGTGGATCAGGGAGTCAATGTCACCCTCGCTCTTAGCATATAGCTCGATGTCATCCATGTATAGGAGGTGACTGATGTTGGCCCCATTTCTGAGTCGGTATCCATAGCCAGTCTTGGTGATTATTTGGCTGAGGGGGTTCAGACCTATGCAGAACAGCAGTGGGGACAGGGCATCACCTTGGTATATCCAACATTTGATGGACACTTGTGCAAGTGGCTTCCCATTGGCTTCAAGGGTGGTTTTCCACAGCTTCATTGAGTTTCCTATGAAGGCTCTTAGAGTCCTGTTGATGTTGTACAGCTCCAAGCATTCAGTGATCCATGTGTGTGGTATTGAGTCATAGGCCTTCTTGTAATCAATCCAGGCTGTGCACAGTTTGGTGTGTCGTGACTTGCAGTCTTGAGCGACTGTTCTGTCGACCAGGAGTTGGAGTTTGGCTCCTCTAGAGTCTCTACCAATGTCCTTCTGTGTGTTACTCACAAATTGATTTATGTGCCTATTTATCGTGGTTGCAATGATGCCTGACATGAGCTTCCATGTTGTGGAGAGACAAGTTATTGGCCGGTAGTTGGATGGGACTGCACCCTTTGAAGGATCCTTCTGGATCAGGATTGTTCGCCCTTCCGTTAACCTTTTCGGGGTGAGTCCCATCTCTTAGCAGCTGGTTCATTTGTGCTGCCATTGCGGACGTGGAGTGCGGTAAGCTTCTTTAGCCAGTAGGCATGTATCATGTCAGGGCCCGGGGCTGTCCAGTTCTTCATACCTGAGACTCTTTCTTTGATGTCTGCCACTGTGATGGTTACTGGATTCTGTTCAGGGAGGTTGCTATATTCTTTCTCAGAGAGACCAGCCACTGGGCATTGCTGTTATGTGCTGTCTCTTTCTGTTGGCGTAATTACGCTCGTCTTGGTAACCCTGGGTTAATGCACGTGCACGTTGAGTACATAAAGACATTCTTAATGGTTCGCCGATTTCCGGAGTCACCATGGAAACCCGTAGAGAAAAGAGCGCTATTCTTCAGTGACTGAGACGGAGTCAAAATGACGGCGTATGAAGATTATGCGCCCATCAAAAAAATAACATGGCTCATCAGCAAAAGAAATAGTTTCTGCTAATAGTAGAAGAATACACAAAGTAAACCGACGAGTTTCTATCTTATTTCAATTTTCATTGTGACGCATGTATATATAACTTATCCAATTTTGCCAACTTAAATGAATTACTTCTGTACAAGTAATTGAGTTAAATTTATTCAACCTAATTTCTTACGTCTATAAAACTCAATAATTGTTTATACAACTCAAATTTACATATTTATCTAACTAAATGTCATATTACTCCAATTCAATTAATATTTTTTCCATCTTAATTTATTGTAATTCTTGAACTCTCATATGTCTAAGTTTGAGCCGGCAGATATACTCATTTTTATAACAACAAAAAGAACAAAATGATGTAAGGTTAGGGATTACATCCACTTAGGAATTTTCCATCTTTGTCATTACATCATTTAGTAGCAGGGGTGCTATATAAACTCATCGTCCTCTCCCTCCCTCTCACTCATGGTGCAGAGACTTATGCAGAATAGGACAAAATAACTCGGCAAAACACAGTAAAACAGCTAAACAACTAAACAAATTTGGTCAAAAACCCACACTTGAACCCAAACCCGTCCAGACAGGCAAAGGGAATGGTATCCCACAATCCCTTGCGGTGCCGCTCTAACAGCAGCACAAAGTTACACCCACTGAATGAAATTAATTTAAATGAAAGTAAAATAACTGTCTGAAAACTATGTGTTATTTTTAAACTGACTTAATAAAAACAATGATTTTTAATTATCTTAACTGAAGCAAATAGTTAAGTTAGATCAACAAAGTTTATCTTTGCAACATCCATATGTGGTCTTATCACCCTCTCACGGTGGAAAAAAGTATTATCTGAGCGTCTTCATCCACTAAATATCTTCAAATGGACACGTCTAGCTGCTTCACCTCTCTGAAAACAAACTGAGTTTCAACTAAACCTGCTCCAGATCAAGTTATGTTCAGAGCATGAGTTGCAATCAGTGGCGGTTTTTGATATGGGCGATGTGGGCGGTCGCCCAGGGCGGCACTTCATAGGGGGCGGCATGTGCCGTGCCCGATGCGTGATGTGGTACATAATATATTCAAAGAGGTAGCTTATAGCTTTTAAGTCGAAATTGCTTCAGCAGCCAACACTTAATGCTTTTATTTTGACACATCAGACTCTTAATAATGTTTTCCTTCTATTTCCTCTTCACACTCAAGGTGCAAAAAAAAAAAAAAAAAAAAAAAAAGAATAATTCAGAGTGAAACAACGTAAAACAGGCACATGAAAAGGATTTAGGCAGAAAAAACATCCGTGCTCAACCCAATTTCGACAAAAGCAGGCGTTGGGGGTTATTTCCCACAATTCTTTGCTCAGACACAGCAGACACGATGCGCACGTGACCACCGCCCTCTGCTGCAAGACGCTTGCGGCCACACCTCTTTGCGGAAGTCTTTGGAACATTAGTAAAAAAACTCGAGAGGGGAGCGCAACTCGCCGGTGGCTGGCTGAATCACACTAACAGGTTATTGGGAGTCTTTTTCTATCTGACAATCAACTCTGAGCCGCAGCTGCGCCTCCCGTCATAGAGACGGAGCCGCGTGTGTGAGAGGGAAGGGGAGGGGGAGGGGGGATGAGCGCTGACCATTTTTCATGGATTGAGTTTTTTTGGAGGATTTCTGCTGTTGATGTTGCACAAATTTAGGGAAATGCCAAATATTTTTGGAGTAATCCCACTGATGAGTTCTAAGATTTAGTCTTTAATGTTTTTTAAGACCTAAACATATTAATCACAATAAGTTTTATTTTTTAGATCTAATCCCTCTGATATGTTTCACAAAGACACACACAGGACGTCACACATTAAGAAATTATTGCTAAAAATGAAGCAGGAGTCCAGCTCTAAAAAAAATTGCTCTAAAAAATGATGAAAGAGCAAAAAAAAATTGAATTATTTGATATGTAATTTCTTATTAATATTTCCAGGTTTTCTTTGTTTTGTCCTGCAGCATGTTCATATTTGTATAATTTTGACAGAATATATTTCTATGGAGAGCAAAATATTATAAGTTATTTAAGGTTTAACTTGAGTTATTCTGGATTAATGTTCCTGTTTTTATTCATATTTATGTTCAAAAAGTTCAGTTTAAAAGGTTTAAAAGTTTAGCTTTAGTGTGTTCAGTAAATGTTTATCTTCTTCGGCCCAAAACCTTAAGCGTGTTTTTAACTCAGGCCCCTGTGTGACTGAGTTTGACCCCCCTGTAATACAAGTCTAGAAAATTCATGTATTTTTTGAGTGAAATGGCTAAATAGAAGATAGGGAACACAACAGGATGTTGTCAAATTTTGTTTGTGTGCGGGGGGGGGGGGCGCTGGTGGGGTTACTCGCCCCGGGAGTAAGTTAGTGTAGAACCGCCACTGGTTGCAATGGCAACTTGACATACCCTGAAACATACCTCCATTTCTGGAACCGAAAGCTAAGGTTATCAACTTCCTTAGCCTCAAACTTACTGTGGGGGTTAGCATAACCTGCTTTCTGGAATACCCCCCAGCACCGCAAGGGATTCTGGGATACCATTCCATTTGCCTGTCTGGACGGATTTGGGTTTAAGTGTGGCTTTTTGACCAAATGTGTTTAGTTGTTTTGCTGTTTTACTGTGTTTTGCCGAGTTATTTTGTCCTACTATGCTTAAGTCTCTGCACCATGAGCCAGAGGGAGGAAGAGGATGATGAGTTTATATAGCACCCCTTGTGTTTGAAGCTCAAATGTGCTTTTGGAAAATTGAAAAATGGAAGATTGTTCACTGTGAAAAATTGTTTTTTTCTTTTTATTGTTATAAAAATGACTATATCTGCTGGCTCAAACTTAGACATATGAGAGTTCAAGAATTACAATAAGTTAAGATGGAAAAAATATTAATTGAATTGGAGTAATATGACATTTAGTTAGATAAATATGTAAATTTGAGTTGTATAAACAATTATTGAGTTTTATAGAAGAAAGAAATTAGGTTGAATAAATGTAACTCAATTACTTGTTACCAATACAAGTAATTCATTTAAGTTGGCAAAATTGGATAAGTTATATATATATGCGTCACAATGAAAATGGAAATAAGATAGAAACTCGTCCGTTTACTTTATCTGTTCTTCTACTACAAGCAGAAACTCCTTCTTTTGCTGATGAGCCATGTTACTTTTTTGATGGGCGCATAATCTTCATACGCCGTCATCTTGACTCCGTCTCAGTCACTGAAGTATAGCGCCCTTTTTTTTTTACCACGCGTTTCCATGGTGACGTAAATCGGCGAACCATTAAGAATTTCTTTATGTACTTGCCGTGCACGTGCATTAACCCAGGGTTACCAAGTCGAGCGCAATTACGCTAACTCATATCCGGTCTTCTGGAACCGACATACCCAGAGTAAGCAAGTTCAGGCGGATTTCAGCCAGAGTTCAGGGTTAAAGTCAGAGTAGTGTAATCCTTGTGCTATCCTAGGCAATTTAACATTGGGAGTTGGGTCATCTAGACCCACTAGACAGTGCGCTAAACCGTTTTTAAACAATGATTTGTGATCTTCACTGGTGTCCATGGATTCCATGAATCAGAGTCAGAGATAAATGACGGCGTATGAAGATTAAATGCCCATCAAAAAAGTAACACGGCTGCATCATCCAAATAAAGTGTTTCTGCTTGTAGTAGAAGAACAGACAAAGTAAACGCACGAATTTCTGATCTTATTTCCATTTTCCTTGTGACGCATATATATAACTTATACAATTTTGCCAACTTAAACGATTTACTTCTATTGGTTACAAATAATTGAGTTCAATTTATTCAACCTAATTTCTTACGTCTATAAAACTCAATAATTGTTTATATAACTCAAATTTTCATATTTATCTAACTAAA
The DNA here is from genome assembly GCA_037389245.1 of Oryzias sinensis. NCBI lineage: Eukaryota > Metazoa > Chordata > Actinopteri > Beloniformes > Adrianichthyidae > Oryzias > Oryzias sinensis. The sequence goes on from CM074507.1 coordinate 3,131,078, forward strand.
TGTCATATTACTCCAATTCAATTAATATTTTTTCTATCTTAATAATGATAATAATGGATTGGATTTATCTGTGCTTTTCAAGTCACCCAAAGCGCTTACATTGTGTCCATTATTCGTTCACTCCTCATCCATAATTTGTGATGGTAAGCTACTATTGTAGCCACAGCTGCCCTGGGGCAGACTGACAGGGGCGTGGCTGCCAGTTCATGCCTATGGCGCTTCTGAACATCACTGGGACGTTCTTACACATTCACACACGTGTGGAGCCACACTGGAGGCAAGGAGGGTGAAGTGTCTTGCCCAAGGACACAACAACGGGTGGCTGGGGGAGTGGGGATTGAATTGCTGACCCTTTGATCATTGGACAACTTGCTCAACCGCCTGAGCCACTGCCACCCATATTTCTTGAACTCTCATGTCTAACTTTGAGCCGGGAGATATGCTCATTTTTATAACAATAAAAAGGACGGGGAAAAAATGCACGGAGTGCATAAAGTGATTAAAGAATTTTACATCATTGTCGTTACAGTAGCAAAAGATAGGGGTGATATATAAACTCATCACCCACTCCTTCACTCTTACTCATGGTGCAGAGACATCAGCACAGTGTGACAAAAAAACTCAGCAAAACACAGTAAAACAGCTAAACAACTAAACACATTTGGTCAAAAAGCCACAATTAAACCAAAATCTGTCCAGACACGCAAAGGGAATGATATTCCAGAGTCCCTTGCGGTGCCGATCTAACAGCAGGACCAACGTTACACCTACTAAATTGAATTAATTTGAATGAAAGTAAAATAATTGTCTGATAACCACGTGTTGTTTTTTAATTGACTTAAAAAACAATGATTTATCTTAACTGAAGCAAATAACTAAGTTAGATCAAAGTAAAAAGGTTTATTTTTCCAACATCCATATGTGATCTTATCACCCTCTCACGGTGGAAAAAGTATTATCTGAGCTTCTTCATCCACTAAATCATCTTCAAATGGACACGACATGCTGCTTCTAATCTCTGTAAACAAACTAACCTTCAACTAAACCTGCTCCCGACCAGATTATGTTCAGAGCATGAGTTGTCATGGCAACTTGACCTACCCTGAAACATACCTCCATTTCTGGAACCGAAAACTGAGGTTATCAACTTGCTTAGCCTCAAACTTACCGTGGGAGCTAGCATAACCTGCTTTCTGGAATACCCCCCCGGTGTGTTGATAACATTTGAGTGTGTGTTTAGACAGGCCTCGCCTTTTTTGTACTGCATTTGAATCTTACCGTACTGATAAACAACCAGTAAACTTGTTGCTTTATGCTGCTTCATTGTCTTATCCCCCCCTCCCCTCCTATTATCACCCTCCTAAACCCCCCCCTCTCTCT
>CM074507.1:3132957-3143467 GCA_037389245.1 Oryzias sinensis
AAGACCCACTCTATGAAAATCATGTTTTTGGTATTCATACATGTTCTCATGATGGAGGACACATATAAAGATATATGGAGTCCTATACTGTTCATAATTAAATAAATAAATATTTGATTAAATAAATAAATGTGACCTCATGCAAATACAGTCAACCAATAAATCTCTCATAAATATATAAAAAGACCATGAAATGGTGAAAAACCTGCACACTGATTTTAAATTAGCCATTATATTATTCAATATATTTCATTTTGCTTTAAAAACCTGTTCATTATTTTAAAAAAGCATTTTAAAATATTCATTTTATTCATGTTGAATATTATTATAATTCTACTTCTTTTTTCAGAACCTTGGATTTCAAAATCAATATTTTCCAAAGTAGCTTTTTTTTTATTTCATGTTGCTGTTTTTCACAATGGCGTATTTATTTCATAATGAGCTTTTTCAGCAGAATGGGTCTATCTGTCAATCAAACCAGACAAGTCGGAGACACTTTTGTGATTGGCTATTCCTTTACTCAGACATAAGCAGCAGCCCCCCGACTACATCGATCAAAGATGCTTCAGTGAACGTGACGGCGCGATGCCCACTCCTCAACACTAGGGGGAGTGTGCACCTCAACACATCCACAGTGTTACCAGAAATTGGGCAGTTTTGGTTCTAAATTTGCGGATAAAAGTGGCTTTGGGCGAGTGTGCATAATTCGGGTGATTTTGTGGTCGGTTCTGCAATTTTCATCTTCTCATGAACGTATAGTAGTGGCCTAAGTTAGGCTGAGTGGCTGTTGGACTTTCACAAAACTTCTGTGAACTAGAGTTCATTAAACACACCATGCCGCGTGTGGGAGGAGCTAGCAGCTAATGCTTTAGCCTGATAGCCACTTGGAGCGATTGCCTGTGTTTATCTCACTTAAAATGCATGGATGCACAATGCACACGGAGAATGTTAAGAGATCAGGTTTATTTATTTGGAATAGTTCCACAACAATGTTTCCATGTTTGAGTTCATGAGATCATACCAGAGAGTCATCAGCTCCTGCAGTCAAACTATGTCTGTTACGTATAAATCAGAGTGCCCAGCGCAAAAAGTGTGTGTGGGTGTGTGGGGGTGGGTGGGTGGGTGTGAGCGCAACTTAAGTTAAGGGTCTGTTGTTCAGTTCGCCGGAAAAGTAATAATTACAAAGTATATCCAAAGTATAGAGACTGATTCTTTTAATCACCCGCTCTGAGAGGTCTGAACGGGGAAGTGATCCCAAATCAAACCCCGGATCTCAGCTGCGTTTACAACCAGAAAGAGAAAGTTTCGCAGGAAAGGTTCAACATGTTCCCCAAGAGGGGAAAAAAAACAGATTTATAATCATTGTCTCAATGAAAATAGAAAAAATATCATAAGGTTCAGGAGGCCAGAGCAGGCTTGTTCCCCTATCCACTGCTGTCTGGTCCGACTCTCTGTCGGTCCGCTAGCTCGCCTCCTGCGAGCCGACATAAGGCACGATGACGTCAGACTGGATCTGTGAGCTCAGACAGCAGAGCTGTTAGCTGCAGAGCAAACGAGAGCTGAGTGAATTGCGTAAGAGTCAGGAGTGTTTCACGTGGAATTCGAGACGTGGACGACCGGAGCTCCTTTGGTCCACACAAACCCTCAACTACAAAAACAGTCGTAGATGTTTGCATCTTCTGCAGTAGACAGATTGTTTGTCTCTATTTGATCTCTAATGTCAGCAAAGCCGCGCGGATATCGCTGAAATATGTCATCTCTCTGACTGGAACACCGCAGTCAGAGCGGGTATTGAGGAATAAGAGTCGATTTCCATGGATCAGCCAATGAGCGTTTAGATCCCGCCCACCTTCACTGATTGACAGATAGAGCCATTCTGCTGAAAAAGCTCTTCATGAAATAAATACGCCATTGTGAAAAACAGCAACATGAAATAAAAAAAGCTACTTTGGAAAATATTGATTTTGAAATCTAAGGTTCTAAAAAAAAAAGTAGAATTATAATAAGATTCCACATGATTAAAATGAATATTTTAAAATGCTGTTTTAAAATAATGAACAGGTTTTTAAAGCAAAATGAAATATATTGAATAATATAATGCCTAATTTAAAATCAGTGTTCAGGTTTTTCACCTTTTCATGATCTTTTTATATACTTATGAGAGATTTATTGGTTGGTTGTGTATTTGCATGAGGTCACATTTATTTATTTAATCAAATATTTATTTATTTAATTATGAACAGTATAGGACTCCATAAAGAAAAGCTTTCTTTATTCAAATCATTGTGAATCTGGATCAGACGGAAATATGCAATTTGAAAAAGATCGTATTTGTTATGCAAAAAATACGCTGAACGGCCACAAGCTCCCCGCTCCGGTCCATTCTGATGCATTCACTTGTAGATGGCTATATCCATTTAATCTTTGTTTTCCTCATCTGAACTGGCATCTGGCTCAAAACTGTACGGCTGGATAGCTCCAATATTGCTTGGCATTTCTGTGCAATGTTAGGTTGGGGGGGTGAGGGGTGTAAAATAACTGGAGAGAGTGTAAATGAAGAGCTGTCATCATTTGCGACCACAAACTGGTTTTAAGTCGGATAATACTTTCCCAGAGCAGACTTTAAAACGTGGCGGATAAATAAAACCAACTTACTTCAAAATACATTCATTTAAAAAACTATTTTCACTGTGAAAAAACTTTATTAGCAGTATCTTGCAACACAGAGCCAGTGTTAAGCTGAAAAAGAAACGCACTACCCGCACATCTCGGAATGCACAGAGATGTTCGAATGAAGCAAAATATCCCTTTGGGGTTGTTTTTGTGAGGAATTCGCATAATCCATTAATTTTTTTTCTCATAATAAGGGACCAGAAAAAAAAAGAAATTATTAATTTAAAATTAAAATTATTAATTTTTCAGTATTTCTTTTGTTTGTTAGGACAAAAGATTGCAAGAAATCAAAACAATAAGTGCGTTTTACTTGATTTATCTGAGCTGAACCTTTATGCTAATAACCATGGTGAATAACCCAAACCCATATATCAGTTGTTGGTGTTAATAGACTTAAGAGCTCTAAAAGTTGATTTGATTATGATATAGGCCCTTTAAGGCTGTACAACTCCTCACTACACTCTTTATAAACATTTCTGACACATGAACATTTTCGCACGTTTTCATTAGACATTCTAGATGTTAATTTTTGTTTAAACTCTTGTTTTTTCTTGAAGATAAATATTGTTTTTGTGAATTGTTTTGTTTTTAGTTTTGGAGCAGACGCACAGATAAACACAGATAAAAATTCCAAATAAATCTGTCTTCTTAAAATGTCAAGTAACTATTTACCGTAGCAGAATATTCTCTCCAGGGCTGTTATAAACCAGTGGTCCCCAGACTACAACCCCGTGGCCCCGCCTCCACATTTGGCCCCCTGAACAATATCAGAGACGCACTTTACTGCATGCTGCTTTTTTTCTTTTTAGAACAGCGCACCTTGTTCTATGTCCTGATTGGCTGACGACCTTATCAATCAATCTCCTCTGTGCCATTCTTCCACACATGCAGACCTCCAAATCTACATAAATCTTCGATTGGGATCAGATCTTTGTTTTCATTCTATAATACTGGACTTATTTTTCTATAAAGGTTTGAACTATGAGAGTTTAAACAAAAGAAAAGTGTGAACATTTTCATGTCTGTCTGAGAAACGTCTAGAAAGGGTGTTGTGAGGAGTTTTACTGCCTCAAAACATCAGAATGTGCAGATTAACACAAAGTTCAAGACTCATCCATGCTCTTCATTTGACCTGTACAGCAAACTGCTGAAAAACAAATCACTTAACTTCTGCATGTGATCTCCAGGTACACCATTAAAGGAATCCAGAACCTTATCTTCTATGGTCTGCCCTCCTTCCCTCACTTCTACAGTGAGGTGTGTAACATGCTGGCAGAGGGGGGTCCAGGAGGGGCGGCCAGCTGGACCTGCACTGCCCTCTACTCCAGATATGATGCTCACAAGCTGACCGCCATCACAGGAGGCCAGCGAGCGGGACAGATGCTGCATTTGAACAAGACTGTTCATCTGTTCATCACAGGGGAGGACAAGACCCTCTGATGCTGTTAATTAAAGGAACAATGAGCTGCTGAATATTACAAGCTTATTAAATGGCTTTCATGTCTTGCAGTGTTTCCTTTCAGTCATATCAGTGCAGCTTTGAAAAACCAAGTCAGACCATAATAAAAATAGGTTTATCATTAAAGCATCACTCACAATAAAAATGAGTTAACTATTGAAAGTGTGTCCTTATCTGTTAGGTTTATAAATGTGTCAGTGATAATGTTTTATAATATGTGACCCACAATAAAAGACAAGCTTAAAAAAAAGTAAGTGATCATAAGTGTAACGTAAGAACTCCAAAATTTTAGTTAACTATCAAACATTTGCTTTTAAAAATAAGGTAAAAATAACAATTTAATCTTAAACATTTCAAGACCACAAAGTGTTGAATATTTACTTAAAATCTAGTTTTAGTCTGTTGGTTTCAAATCAGTCTTTTCTCAGTTTAATGGTTTAATGTTATTTTTATTAGGGTCTTTTCGTGTTAAGGCTACCTAACTATTGTAGTACTTGTGTTTTCAGTAAATAAATGTAATACACTTTTCATTCTTCTATTCCAGGGGGGTATTCCATGAAGCATGTTTAAACTAGCCTGACTTCAAGCCTGAGCTCTGTCTGAAATCCGCCTGAACTTGCTTACTCTGGGTATATCGGTTCCAAAAGACCGGATATGAGTTGGCGTAATTACGCCCGACTTGGTAACCCTCGGTTAATGCACGTGCACAGCAGGTACATAAAGACATTCACAATGGATCGCTGATTTCCGGAGTCACCATGTAAACGCGTGGAGAAAAAAAGAAAGCGCTACACTTTGGTGAGATGGAGTCAGAGGTTTTAATGATGGCGTATGAAGATTATACGTCCATCAAAAAAGTAATATGGCTGCATCATCAAAAGAAAGAGTTTCTGCTTGTAGTAAGAACAGACAAAGTAAACGCAGGAGTTTCTGATATTTCCAATTTCCTAGTGACGCATATATATATATATATAACTTATGCAATTTTGCCACCTTAAATGAATTACTTCTATTGGTAACAAATAATTGAGTTAAATTTAATCAAACTAATTTCTTACGTCTATAAAACTCAATAATTGTTTATACAACTCAAATTTATGTATTTATCTGTCATGTTACTCTATTTCAATTAATATTTTTTACATCTTAATTACTTATATTTCTTGAACTCTCATATGTCTAAGTATGAGACGGCAGATATGCTCATTTTTATAGCAATGAAAAGGACGGGAAAAATGCACACTGTATACTAATTCGTTCAAGAATTTTTCATCAATGTCATCAAAGTAATAACCTGTAGGGTGCTATATAAACTCATCATCCTCTCCTTCACTCTTACTTATGGTGCAGAGATGTAAGCACAGTAGGACAAAATAACTCAGCAAAACACAGTAAAACAACTAAACACATTTGGTAAAAAAAAGTCACACTTAAACCAAAATCCGTCCAGACAGGCAAAGGAAATGGTATCCCACATGGTATCCCACAATCCCTTGCGGTGACGATCTAAAAGCAGCACCAAAGTTACACCTACTTAATTGAATTAAATGGCGTATGAAGATTAAGTCCGTCAAAAAAGTAATACAGCTGCAGCATCAGCTAAAGAAAGAGTTTCTGCTTGGAGAAAAAGAACGGACAACGTAAACGCACGAGTTTCTTAAATGAATTGATTCAATTTGTAACAATTGAGTTAAATTATTCAGCCTAATATCTTGTCTCAATAATTGTTTATACAACTCAAATTTACATATTTATCTAACAAAATGTCATTCTTTCCAATTCAATTAAATGTTTTTCCATCTTAATTTAATGCACTTCTTGAACTCTGATCTCATATGTCTAATTTTGAGGCCGCAGATATTCTCATTTTTATATCGTTAAAATGAATGAGTGTGGATTCACAATATATAATGTTCATTTAGAAAACGTGACTATTTTTTTCTTTAGTTCTTGTGATATTTGAAAGCACTGGGGTGCTAGATAAACTCATCACCTCTCAGGACTCCTTGTACTATTTTATTTGAGTCTGAATTTTCACTAAAATCCTGTCCACCTTTGGCATTAAAGGGATAACGCGTCGACATAAAGGTGGGGTCATATGGACCCTATGAAACAACGCAGAGGTGATAGCACACATCAAGTTCTGTCCACCTTGACATGTAGGAGGGTTAAATGTCTTTGTTGCTAAAGATGAACACTTTCAAAATATATAAACAAGATATCTTTTTATTTAAGTATTCTTAATGCATTCTATAATTTGTGTGACTCGTTATTTTTTATAGTTTTCATATTTTTATACAATTTCAATTTCAAAGGGGTATTATGAAACTGAAGAACCGGTATGTCGGTTGAGTTTAATAATAATTTTTCCATCCGGTATTATGAGGGTTGTACAACTCTCTACCACATTCAATTTATAGAAACGGTAAAGTTATCCACATATTAACTGCAAATTTACCTTTTTTCTTGTTGTTTGTCTTTTTTAAGAGCCACAGTCATTTCTGCTCTAATAATGCAAACCAACACCTGGCTCTGCACCCTCGGGGGCGTGTCTAACCTAACTCCTCACTGACCGCGCAGGCTTATGTGGCTGGCGGTGGGGCTGGTGTGCCCCACGGCGCCGTTTCCGCACTTTTCACCTAGCACGTCCACAGCTAGGAGAGGGTCTGGGGACTGGGTTACCACAAGCCATCTTCTTTTGGAAGGAGTAATTGTGTGATTGGATGAAGCTGTTGGCATCCATTTTGCCCCTCTACACTAATTTTAACTGCACCCTCTTATTATATAACATACATGTACACACCAAGGGGATGGTGGTCACGTTGAATCCTGTCTTCCGCAATGACTTCGTTGGGTTGTCAGCCCAAGTTGGATTGGCCACCAACCAGTACAGGGGTGGCTGGGTGTTCGGAGGGATTCTATAATCCTGATCTGGCTCACTTTCTGTCAGTGGTCTAATATAAAATATAAGATCATTGCTTGGAAGATCAAAAGGCTTTTATAATTTCAAGATATCTTTTTTATTTAATCATGCCTATTCATTTTTAGAAAGTGTGACTCAAAGCAGTGGTTTTCAACCAGTGTGCTGTGGGAAATTATTTAATTTAATTAATCTGGTTTAAAAAATAGACTACAAAATCAGATCTATGTTCACGCACTCCATGATAGAAGCAAAAACATATTTCAAAAACATTTTTCAAAGTTAAATGCCTTCAAAGTTACCAAAAAATATAACTTCAAAACAGAATAAACCAAACTGCAGTATTTTGAGGTGGGCAGTAATGTTTTACTTCTGAACTAACTGTTCATTAAACATCACAGTTTTATAACGTTAAACTTTTGATGTACAGCATCGTATTTTAATTTTGTTAAACCATTTTATAAATAGGATGGTGATAATGATGATGATGATGATAAAGAGTTAACACTCTGACCACACTTGAAAATTTAGAAGACATTGGCTAACTGCTTGGCTAACTGTTTTGAGAACAAATTTGGAATTTGTTAGACCATTTCAATTAAAACTTTTTTAAGTTTCTTTATGCAAAATGTACAAGAAATTAAGACAAAAGATTAACACTGCACAATTTTAAGAACATTTTAAATAACAGACCCAGCCTATCTCAAACCATGTTGGTGCTATTTGTCTGTTTGTTTTTTACTGAAAAATTAGTAACCAACAAACTGGTTAAAGGTTAAGTCACAATCAAAGGTTTTTGTCTGCAGGAGCGACCTCCAAAAACAGCTGCAGAAACAGAGTCATCTTTCTGAGCGGACCAGGGAGCAGCTTGAAATGGATCAAAGGTATGTAGATTATAGCACCACTTGATATAAACAAAGCTACATAAAGGTATTCAATCTGAGGATTGTCTAAGACGGGAGCCAAAACCAGAAAAATTGCCACAAGGAGGACCAGTATCGGGATCAATATTGGAACCTGAGGAGTAAAGAGACAATCATTACTACAGTTTCTGAATGCAATAAGGTCAAAACTAGATTTTTTAAACACTCACGCTGTATGGTCGAGGGATATTTTTCATTTTGATTTTCAGGTAAATTAGCCCTCCCAAAGTGATGCCATAGAAAAACCAGGCTGTGAAACTGAAGCAGAATTGAACAGAACAGTAAGAGAAAAACAAAAAGGTGGTGGTTTAAATATAAAATTAAAACCGCAAGGGGCGATGTATGGCCCGCAGTAGGAACCCGCCCCCACCGCCTGGCTCTACGCACCACCGCTGCGCTTCGCTGCCCACTTCTACTCAGCAACGCCGCCATCGCAGCCCACCTTCAATTAAGGCTGGTAAAAAATGCATATGCTAATAATGCAAATTTTTATTAGTTTTGCTAATGTAGCTAAAAGTGCAAGCATTTCGATCGGCATCATCAACTGACTCGGAAAAACACTTTGCTTTATTGGTGAGGGCTACATATCATAAGTTCATAGAAAATCCACCTTTATCAAAATAGCGACTTTTCTGTTGAGTTTATCTCCATAGCAACCATTTTACATTTTCATTGCCTTGGGATGACAAGCAGATAGACGTCAGTTGCTTACCACGCCCACATTCCTTTATTGATCTTGTCGTGTGTAACATAGTTTTGTTCAGCGTGGGCCAGGGAATTGCATATTTCATTTTCATGATATTCCGATACAAAATGTGCGAGATAGCTAAGATTGCAACGGTTGCAAATTTGCCACGCGCCGTTCAAAATTTACAACTTCTATTTGCAACATTTTGTCCACAGCACCTTGCTATGGATGCCTGAGAATTTATGAGGCAATCGCTAAAAATCCCTAGGAGAAGTTTTCGTTTGTATGTGGGGGCCTTTTAAAAAAAAGCACGATGGTCAAAGGTTAACCACACTTCTTTGATGTATACGAAATTTTCGGCCCATTCATTTTTTTTTACGGTATCGCTTGCCGTGATGTCATCGTCTTTGGGGGGGATGAAGTTGACTCTGTGGAAAATTCATTTTCAATTTATCCCAGGTGTGTGCACATTTTGGTGACCTTTCGAGTAATGCGGTGGGGGTCACATTTTTGCTGAAAGGTGCCGAAATCATTCCAACTGTAAAAACAATATGGTCCTTGCAGTCAGTGACTGCTGCTGCGGGCCATAAAAATAGAAGCAGAGATATGTCACCTGAAGTAGTTCACAATACTCTGAAAGTCTCCAGGGATTAGGACCACTAAAGAAATTACAGTGGTTAAGATCAGCGCTGGAGATGGAGTTAGTCGGTTGACATGAGCCATGGACAGAATTTCCGGCTACAAAACAAACAGATTAAATCCTCTGTGACCTTATTTGAATCAATGCTGCTTAAACAAATGACAAAACAAACAAAAATATTTAAGCCTACCATGTGCCCTTCCCTGGCAGCTACAAAGCAAACACGACCTCCACTGAAGAAGGTACCATTTAAAGAACCAAAAGCAGATAAAGCCGCAGCCACGGACATAATCCAACCCCAACTGCCTAACACCTTATTCCTGTGAAGATCAGACAAATTTCATTATCCTTTTTTAAAATATAGGGTACAAGAATCACAAATTATTTTAATAAGAATGCTTTTTTCCATTTTCTTTATTTTTACTACTGCGTGTATGTCTATAGAAGGAATAAAACAGGGAACCTGATTTCATAGGATAACTCCTATGAAATTAAACAATCACTCTGGGTACTTACCCCCAGGTTACAGCTACAGCACTGGAGGTCATGAGCTCTTTTGGAGTTATAACTGCCAGGTAGCTCACATTCACCAACAGGTATAAAGCAGTTACCGAAGAAATGGCTATCAGCAGCGCTCTGGGAAGATTCACCTGCAAAAAAACATAAACATTAGATTAATTTTTTATACTGTTTTCCCAGAAAGTGTAGAGCAGGGGATTAATTATAAATATAACTAAATGTAATAACAATTAAAGCCGCAAGCGGCGTTGTATGGCCCGCAGACGCAACCCGCCTTCCACGCCCAACTCTACGCACCACCGCTGACCTCACCGCCCTCACAGCCCGCAAATTAAAAGCTAGTCAAGGCTGGATTTGCTAATTATGCTAACAATGCTAACTATGCTAAAGTGGCTAAAAGTGCTAGCATTGCGATCAGCATCATCAACTGACTCAGAAAAACACAATCCTCCATTGGTGAGAGTTATATGTCATAAGTAGATAAAAAACCCACTTTTTCCAAAATGGCGGCTTTTCTGTTGATTTTATCTCCATAGCAACCATTTTATGTTTTGGTCCCCTCGAGAGGACGAACAGATTGACGTCAGTTTCAGACACATCGGTAAAAGTAAAATTTTTGTCGTCCTTAGCAACAGTGGTTTTATGCTAACCACGCCCACATTCCTTATATGTCCATATCCAGTGTTTT
>CM074507.1:3152510-3167901 GCA_037389245.1 Oryzias sinensis
AACATTAATCCAGAATAACTCAAGTTAAACCTTAAATAACTTGTAATTTTTTGTTCTCCATAGAAATATATTCTGTCAAAATTATACAAATATGAACATGCTGCAGGACAAAACAACGAAAGCCTGGAAATATTAATAAGAAATTACATATCAAATAATTCCATTTTTTTTGCTCTTTCATCATTTTTAAGAGCATTTTTTTTAGAGCTGGACTCCTGCTTCATTTTTAGCAATAATTTCTTAATGTGTGACGTCCTGTGTGTGTCTTTGTGAAACATATCAGAGGGATTAGATCTAAACAATAAAACTTATTGTGATTAATATGTTTAGGTCTTATAAAACATTAAAGACTAAATCTTAGAACTCATCAGTGGGATTACTCCAAAAATATTTGGCATTTCCCTAAATTTGTGCAACACCAACACTAGAAATCCTCCAAAAAAACTCAACCTAAAAAAAATGGTCTGCGCTCATCCCCCCTCCCCCCCTTCCCCTTCCCTCTGACACACACGGCTCCGTCTCTATGACGACAGCGCGCAGCTGCGGCTCAGAGTTGATTGTCAGATAGAAAAAGACTCCCAATCACCTGTTAGTGTGATTCAGCCAGCCACCGGGAAGTTGCGCTCCCCTCTCGAGTTTTTTTACTAATGTTCCAAAGACTACCGCAAAGAGGTGTGGCCGCAAGCGTCTTGCAGCAGAGGGCGGTGGTCACGTGCGCATCGGGTCTGCTGTGTCGGAGCAAAGACTTGTGGGAAATAATCCCCATTGCCTGCTTTTGTCGAAATTGGGTTGAGCACGGATGTTTGTTCTGCCTAATTCCTTTTCATGTGCCTGTTTTACGTTGTTTCACTCTGCAATTATTCATTTTTTTTTTGCACCATAAGTGTGAAGAGGAAATAGGAGGAAGACATTATTAAGAGTCTGATGTATCAAACCAAAAGCAGTAAGTGTCGGCTGCTGAAGCAATTTCAAATAAAAAGCTTCAAGCTACCTCTTTGAATGTAGTATGAAGCACATTACGCATTGGACACGGCAAATGCCGCCCCCTATGATGTGCCGCCCTGGGCGACCGCCCACATCGCCCATATCAAAAACCGCCACTGGTGGCTACTGTTCATTAGATGAGTGTTGGAAATGTCCTCATCATTGTTTAGAGTTATCAAAGCCTTAGTAACTATTCCTTGTTTATTTGGTGTCCAATCTAAGATCTTAAAGACCAAGAATGTTCTAGGTCATACGGACCGGGGGCTGTGTGCAGCCCATTAAACTACCTAATCTGGCCCGCCCAACAGGAAGAATTTATACATACAGTATAACTCGTAATCCTTGTGCAATCTTAGGTGACCCCACCCTTACATTGACATGTTCTCCCTACCATGACAAAGGTGGATAAAGGTGGAAAGATATCATGTAATCCATGGACACCAGTAAAGATCACAAATCAGTGAAGAAAAAAGGTTCAGCGAACTGTCTAGTGGGTCTAGATGACCCAACTCCCAATGTTAAAGTGCCTAGGATAGCACAAGGGTTAAATAATATTTTTATACTCCCTGCATCCGTCTGTCTCTCCATAGTACACTACAAAGAAAATTGACATTTGTTCAGATTTAGAAACTTATTGTGTTATTTTGAAAGATTTGTTGTTTTTCTGATGTTCATGTGCGATTTCGGAAAGTCATTTTTCCAATCGTTCCAACACCACTTGAATGCAGCATTTTTCTAAGTTTTCATTTTCCCCTGGGGAACATCGACACGTTGGTGCAATCGGCACTAAAATAAGAACAAAAGCCACAGTTTTGAAATGAAAAACTCCATAATGTTCTGGTTTAAAGGGCCTACATTATGTAAAATCTATATTTTGAGCTTTTAAGTGTATTATAATGTTCATTCCTCACAAAAGAAACAACAACACCAATGCAGTATTTTGATCCATTCACGCATTTCTAAGCATTCTTTTAAAAACCTGCATTCTGAGCACCACCCCCTCCCATCCTACAAAACTGAGTGGGTCCTCACATTGTGACGTAGATAAGTGAGGAACAGCCCCTTCCAGGAAGAGTCTGCCATGCCAGCACCGCCCCCAGGCTAACAGACACACCCACTTTTTTCACAGAGCTAGCACTGATCACCAGAACACATCTGTAAAGCTCCACAATATGAACATCCTTCTTTGCAAAAGTTCGGATGTTGTTTGTTTTTGTGCGCGAAATGCAGACATGCCTCTGAGGCTGGCTCTAAGGATGACATCATGAAATGGGCGGCACCCACAAGGAGTGAAAGGTGGAGCCTCAGAGATCAAATCGTCTTACTTCCAGGTAGGAAAATGAGCAGCGAAAATAACTGATATTTCATAAATAATTCATTCTTGTGTGTCAAAGGTCATATATCATCATATATATGGATGTAGCTGACTCTGAAAGGTTTGAGAAAAGCATGATATAGGCCAGGGGTCCCCAAATCCAGGCCTCGAGGGCCGGAGTCCTGCTGGTTTTCCAGAAACCCTGCCTTGTTTGCTGCTGATTACCTTGATCAGGTGTGTTTAGCCAATAAGGAGCTTTAATGGCAGGTTGATGGGAAAACATGTAGGACACCGGCCCACGAGGCCTGATTTTGGGGACCCCTGATTTATAGGCCCTTTAAAAATGTGTTTATTTTAAATCAAAATTGAAGCATGTTTTCATCCAGATTTCATGTTTTTTTTTCGTTCTCTAGTTGTAAGTAATGCTTTACTACCTTCTTTGAAGGTCCAAAGCACCTTACAGTCACAGTCCCATTTACACGCACTGCAGTACCGCAGCACAGTAATAAGTGACTTGAGCCACTGGAAGAGATAACTGTGAGCTCCAATTCAGACAAATGGTCTGTCTTACGAGGATTCAAATTTTTGATAAGAGGAAGTTCAAGTTTGGTCATCTTTAAAAGGCATTTGAATCTGTGGCTTGAAAAGTTTTAAATGTGTAATCAGTAAACAGACACTGATTTTAAAATATTATATTTGATTTGTTTTATTCTTTGTCTCTATTTGTACTTTGTATATTGTCTTTTACCGCTATTTCATATTTTTATGTGTAGTTCTTTCCTCTTAAAATCAGTTTTATTTCTTCAATAAAATCCTCCTGCCAGAGGACTGAATATGGAAATGAGCCAAAATGGCTCAAATCTGGCATATTTACATTTGAAGTTTTTTTATGTTCGTTACTAAGCAATTTCCCTTTCTTAATTAATTAATAAATGTTCAATAACATCTAGTACTCTCTGCGGAACCCTTCAAAACAGCTTGTTTCAGAAAATGAAAAGCTTCTGTGGTTTGAAGATGAATGAAATGAATGAAAGGTACAAATGAACAAAACGATCTTGTAAAGTTGTTGACTGAAACTGGGGGAAAAAAACATTTGTTATTCACAGTTTATCAAGCAAGAAATGAAAGGTTGCAAAGTACATATAGACAAATGTCTAAAGTCATCCCTTGTTTTTTAATGTTTAAAGGCAGATTGTGGTGCACCATCACACAAAGCTGTCATGACTGATCAGTGGAGGGCGCTGGTGCGGTAGGCTTGAATTATTAAGCACCAGAAGAAGAACGTTAACATTAAAGATTTGATTTTGGGATGTCACAGTGGTGTAGTGGTTAGCATCATCACCTCACTGCAAGAAGGCACTAGTTCAATTCCCAGCTGGGTCTTTTCTGTGTGGAGTCTGTTACGGCTGTGGCTGTATTTGGTTTCGTTCCTTCTGTCTGTCCTGTGTTTTGTGTAATTTTTTCTGTATAAGATTGGGACCTCTGTGTTTTTCTGCATCTTTGTGTGTCTGTCTGATTCTTTGCAGGTGTGGTGCATGAAGGTGTGGCTCCCATTGGACCCAAGCTGATGGAGGCAGCCTTCAAAAGCACCACATGGACCTCCAGACAAGGAGAAGGGAGCTTGACTGCAACCAGTCTCCATTGCAGCTTGGCCCTCTTCTCCATTTGTTTGGTTTCTCCATTTTGTTTTGTTCTTCTCCACTTGTTTTAGTTTGTGTTGCACATTGTAGCTTTGTGGTTTTCTGTTCAGGCCCACTTTGTTACAGAAAAAAAAAATTACACATAACACAGGACAGACAGAAGGAACAAAACCAAATATGGCCACAGCCGTAACAGAGTCGCA
Source organism: Oryzias sinensis (assembly GCA_037389245.1). Lineage (NCBI taxonomy): Eukaryota > Metazoa > Chordata > Actinopteri > Beloniformes > Adrianichthyidae > Oryzias > Oryzias sinensis. The sequence goes on from CM074507.1 coordinate 3,156,653, forward strand.
TGTGTGGGCTCCCTCCAGGCACTCCAGCTTTCTCCCAAAAGATGTGCTGTAGGTCAGTTGGTCACTCTACGTTGTTCACGGGTGTGAGTCACTGTGTGTTTTTGTGCGGCTCTGCATTTGACTAGTAACCCGTCCAGGGTGTACCCCAATTTCACCCAGCAATGGCTGGTATAGGCTCCAGCATCCCCATAACCCCAAAAGGGATTGTCTTTGGAAAGTGGATGAATGTGATTATGCTTTAGATTATAATTTATTATTGTTTTTTTTTAGGTTTCTTTTCGGTTGTTTATTCAATTGTTTGTTAATAAAGTTTTGATTTGTTCTTGGAGCAAAAATCCCCTTATTCTGCATTTAACACAAGAGAAATGGCACAAGAAACATGCTGTGGTCACACTGGAACAAAATAGTCTGGTCTTAGACGTGTTTTTTAAAAAAACTGTGTGTGCATATGTGTGTGTGTGCGTGGGGGGTGTAACTAGGACAAAATTACTTGGTAAGCAGTTTTACACAGGAAGGACATCTTTGCGGACGCATCAAACCAAAGTGTTGTCTTTACATCTATCTCAGTGCCCACTGCGGCACAATCCAGGGGCTTAAATGACTTTCTTTAAGTCAAAATTCAAAATATATTTTAGTCATTTTTACAGGAGAAAACAAGAAACCTTAAGTGAAACAGAAAATTTAAAACTTTTCTAAACTTTCCCAAACTTTATTGGTAATAAGGAAAATATTTTTTTTCTAAATTCTGTGTACACAAAGCATTGCATTATATGTATATTTTGAATTAGAATTTTACTTTTCTGTATCATGGGGACTATATTTTCAATATTAGAACATAAAAAGAGAACATTTTATGTTAAAAGGAAATGTGGCACAGATAAAATTATCGTTTAAATGAAAATAAATTGTTCTAAATTTGCAAACAAATTTGGTCACAAGGGTCAATGTTAGGGTTGCCTGAATTGAGAAATGTAAATGGATAAACTGTGACATAAAACAGAGGGAAGTAAGCTTTTGACTTATATTTTCAAAAAATGTTGCATTAAATAATTTCCTTTCTCGTGTTAAATCACAATTATTCCAACAATCTTATAATCAAATGATAAAAACATAAAATACTATTTCATACATTTTTGCAGTTCTTATTCCTGCACACTCCTGTCCACTTCTCCTTCTATCCTTTTCTCAGCGTTTTGACCTTCCTATGGTTTGGTTTCATTTCCTCTCTCGGCTTCCTCCTCTTCTCTCCCCCACAGGCAAACCCAGCTGTGATGGATCCACCGTAGGGTGTTGGAGGAGAAAAACCTTCCCCTGCTTTTCAGTCAGTGTGTGGGCGACACCTGAATGCCCCCAAGACTGTCGCGCATCGTGTGTGAGAGTGTGTGCCAGGTGCTCACCTGTGGGTTTGAGCAGAGCAAGAAAAATGTTTGTTTAAACTGAATGTTGACTTTGACTTCTTTTTCTTAGGCATGACGTCAGATTGTTGTATTAAAATGAATGCTGATCCTTCATTTTTACTTATTTTAGTTATAAGTCAGCAGAAATATAGTATTTTGTATATAGAAAAAAGTAATTGTTTCATGATTTAAGTTCAAAAGACAAATAAATATTAAAAGTACAGATTTACCTATTTTAATGGCAAACAATATTGAATTGGGCAAAAATAAATTGTGCTCAAAAAGAAAAACATTTAGAGCTCTAACTTTAACTGTGATCCTTAGGCAAAGTCAATCAATTTCGTCCCTAAGTGTGTTGTAATGACCTCTAAACTGTTGACACAACGAATCCTACCAATTAAAAACCATTTGAAGAAAATCCTGTTTTGGAGTGTTATTAACATCTTCCTGTGGCCTTTTTATCATGACGGAGGACATATATAAAAAAATTTTACTCAAAATTGCATTTCAGAGTTTGTCATTTAAATTGTTGCGAATCAGGAGTAGACAAAAAAAACGTTGGTTAAAAAACAAAGTAGAAAATACGCCGGTTGGGCCACAAGCTCCCTGCTCCGCTCCATTCTGATGCATCCACTTGCAGACAGATCATTTAACGCCTTTGTTTAACAAAACTGTACAGCTGGATAGCTCCATTATTGCTCGCCATTTTTGTTTAACCACTAATGTTTTCTTTCTCTAAAATGCTTTATAAATGTCTTTCTGAAGTCTTTTTTTATTAACAGCAAAACCATTTCCACAGTTTCTGATGCTCACAACTCTTCAGTCGCTACATGAAAAGAGCTGTATGTACCTGATGAGTCAGGTTTCATACAACATTATACATTATCAAAAAATTCCCAACAATTCCCTTTACAGTAACTATTTTCTCTATGTGTACAGCACATTTGAAGGACCAACACACACATCAATCATTTTAAAGCTCCTGCAGGGTCTAACAGTGTGCAGACCCTCAAGATGAGAAGCTCTGTTCTATGGATTCCCTAAATATCTGCAGAAAGTGGGATTTGTGACTTGAAACAGAAATGTATTACTAGGATTCGGCTTGGTTGAATGATCTCTAACAGCTGAAGAGAAATTTTCATTTATATATTTTCACACACAAAAGTTGTTGGCCGTTGCTCTGTTATTTGGGTCATTATTTATTTATTTATTTCCTATGTGTCGTTTCCTGACTTATGACAAATACAATTTTGATTAATTTCAAGATAGAGTTTTTATTTAAAAAAAATCCCACTCAGACTCAGACATCGATCTTTGCGGGAAATTTCTTTTTTTGCTCTAGGTCACAGGAGGACTGGAGCTTATCGCATGTCAGATATTGACTCAGGATCTGTCCACAGACGATTAGAAGACTAAAAAAGGTCAAATAGGCACCATCAGCTACTGTTTATACTTAATACGTTTTTTTGTTTGTTATTTGGATGAGATAAAAAGCAGGAATAAGAAAATTTGCCAACTCCATACATAAAAAACTCAATTTAGATTTAAAACTGAATTCAAACCCGTCCATTTCTGTGTGATTTGGGTATAAATTACTATTAAAGAAGTGTTGGATAATTAAAAATGACCCACAGGACAGGAGGAAGCTGGTGACAATGGACCCCCAGCAAAAAAAACAGATACCAGCCAACCCATTTCATTAGCCACAACATGACAGCTGAAGGCTCTGTCTCAATATTTTTGCTTTTTTTTAAGTCCCAGAAGCAACAAGTCAGTTGGAGTACACAAGAAATGACGACAAGCTTACAGAAACGTTTTGGGAGCATTGCAGTATTCTATCAAAGGAAACCCAAAAAACCCAACTTGTGCCAGAGCATGAGGAGATGAGTCATAGTTGAACCTTTACAACCACATTGGGCAACAGTAGTAAGCAGAAAAATCGTATCCTGAATGCTGGTTTCTCTAGCAACCACAATGGCCACAGTGCACCTTTGTTTTGCTTTTTGTTTCTGTTAAAAATATTTGTAAATGTCATTACTGCAGCCGTAGTAACAATTCAATGGAAATTTACAGCTGGCCGCACTACTTTGAAGAATCGAGTAGACAGAGGGCTTGTGTGTTTCCTCTCTGCTGTCTATTCTGTAAATAGCATGTGGTGTGTGGGGGGATGTTGGTTGTGTGGTGGTTGAGATGTTCATTGTATGTTCGAAACAGTTATTGTGGTTACATCAGGTGCATTTGATATCATGTCTTAATAATAATAATAATAATAAAAATAATAATAATAATAATAGTTTATTGTTCAATAAACAAAATTGTCAAATAATTTTAAATCATTGTAATTTAAAAATTTTTTTAATTATTTTAATTTATTATTTTAAACATGTTTTTAAAAAATATTCTATTTTATACAAATTCGAATTTACCCGAATTCTTTCAAAATCTAAAAAGAATCATTATTCATTGAATCTTTTATTTGCCGTTTCTTATTGGAAAACAGTTGAGTTATTTGCGATGCACGTGCACATAAACGAAGCTGGGAGCTTTCGTCTCCCTGTAAGTCATACACTTTCACATTTTTAATTTAAAGACAAATACAAATATACTTGTTTGGAAATGTTGAAATAAAATATATAGTTATAAATTACCAAAAGTTAAAGCAGAATAAAGCATTCCCAGAGATTTTTTTTGCGTTTGTTTTTAGATTAAAGTCGGAGAATCCCATTTCCGATTGTCTCCAAAGGCAGCATCAGTATGGTGGGAGAGGCTGGTTTGTTGACTCAGTCGGAGCTTTGGCTTTAATGTAGTGGCTGCTGGTAAAGTAGCTAACAGTCTGTGTTCGATCAGTTCCGCTGTCAATATGCCAGTGGCGAAGCTTTCTTTAAATGCATAGTTGACGTTAAAACTGTAGAAAAATGACGATTTACAAACAACGTATTCCGTTTTGGCCAAATCTGTAACGACGTCTGTTTTTTCTCTTTGCTTGTGCGAGCTTAAGTTCGAAGATTGTCGAGATAAACGGCTGAAGTTCCTCCGAAGAGAGAGCGAGATGGCTAATGCTAGGCTGACCTACTGTGGTTTTGTGTAGCATTTAGCCAGCTAGCCGGTCGAGTAAAACATGGAGGCAGTCGCTTGTCTTGTGGAATTGAGACCGTAAACTCGCATCAGTTTATCCGGCCAAACGTTGCCGAAGCGGCGAGTGGTTTGTAACCTTAAGCAGCCTGGCCGCAGCTGTGAAACGGGTCCTGGTTTCAGTGTTGGCCTTGGAGGTTAGCAGACGGCTGCCTAGCTGCTGCACGTCCGGCTCATTACTGTGGTGGGTATCAACCATTCTTTTTCTTTTTTTTTGACAGCTTTTTACACATTTATTCTTCCACTCGGACACTTTTTTACACGTTTCGACAGCTTTTAAAACGCATAAAGTTGAGTCTGTAAAGCGCCCGATGTGTTAGCTTGAATTGGTGGGTGTGTAGAGATGCTAACGTAAAGCTAACAGTAGCGCACGGCTTTGATGTGATCGTTCAAAGACTCCCTTAATATAAGACCGCCGATGTAGGGAATTTTTTTTACTTTCAATTAAAACGTGGGCTTAGTATACAAAAATAAACTATTTTGATAGAATGGGGTCATATACGTGCTGGAATCTTTTTTATAACGGTAATCGAGTGAAAAAGAAAGAAAGAAACAGAACCACAACAAAACACTTCTGTTATTTGCTCAACTACTATTTGTTTCAGTGTCGACCTAACCTATCCTCAATATTTTTTTATTTATTTTTTAAAACCCTTCCCTTGCTTTCTGTTTTAGCTGCATTCATGTGTCATCACAACTGGAATATCCAGCTAAGATTTTGGCTTTCAGAAATTATTGTGATCACACTCCGTGTTGTAAGATAAAGAGGTTTTGCACATGTCTAATACCATATTGCTCATATTCTTTAATTTATAATTATGGTAATGGATATCTATTAAATAAGATTTTTTTCCAGTACTTGCTTCCTTAAAAAAAAAAAAAGTATCCTAACTTTTGGTCATAACTCCAGATGTGGCTGGTCAGTCTATTGGCGGTAACACAGCCTACATTCTCATCTTATAGCTGTCATTCAATCGACATTCTTTCAAACTGCGGCTCTTTTTAAAACGTCCACATTCGTGACATTTTGACCTCTCCGCCTGCCTCCCCACCTTCAGGTAGATCCACATGATGCCATATCACACTGTCTCCTCGACTTCACCTGGAGTTTGATTAATTCACACCTTTGTGTTTGCTAGTATGTTTGATTAAAGCCAGTATTTTTACAAATATCAGCTGGCTAGCATGCTAAATATTTCTCCTTTGTTCAAATATTTCAGTACCTTTGTTTCGTTTTGCCTTTCATTTTAATTACTGACGCATATTTCAAAAACCTTTTTCTCTTAAAGAATTTATGATATTGGGTTTAAGCAATTTTGACTGAAATCAATTTTACTCATGTCCAGTGATACATATGCCTTTTTCCTTTTTGTGTTCTTTGTCATTTTTTAAAAATGCTTTTGCATTGCATCTAAACACACCAAACAAGAATTGATAATTGTTTTCCTTTTTTTAGTTCTTAAAATGTCTTTAATTCAATGTTGTTAAAAATGCAGCATTATTTCTGAGATATTCTATTTATATGGTACTGAAAACACTAAACATTTTGGGAATGATTTTGCTGTCAGCTCCCTCGTGGGATCTGATGAGGATGAATGAATAATCTTATGCTGTATCAATTCCTACTGTGCTGAGCTACACATTTGTTTCCAGGTACCGTGGATACATTGGTATATATGTTGTAGTAAGACCAAACAAGTAATCAAAGTGTTATGTTTCGTACTAAGATCTTTGAGGATCACTGTAGTTCACTGGGTGAAGCGGCTTGTCTGTCAGTTGGTTGGTCAGGGGTTCACATCCAAGCCTGGTCGGTCATTCTGTCTGTGGGCAAGGCATTCATCCAGGTTATCATGCTATTGCAGGATTCTGTTGTTCAACTGGACTTTTAAAGGTTGATCCAGATGATGTTCTGTTCTCCAAAGTAGCTTTATCAGCTGGGAAAATCCATCTCTAGAATTCCTTTACGCTACAAACTGTTCCATGATGGTTTCCGAAGGATCTCTAATCCTTAGCTGTAGATCATCTATGGTAAAAATTGATCTGTGTCGTCCTTTCCTCTAGAACAGGAACCTCTTAATGCAGATCTAGAGCCATCAGTCCAGTTTCTTAAAACCCAGCAAGAACCACTAAGTCCCACCTTCACTTTTAGAAAACACACTTTATTTATATTTTTATGGCCATTAGGCTTTCCATTTATAAAATGTAGCTTATATTTGCAATAATCAACTTGTATTAGTGTTATATTTCTGTTATATTACTATTGATAGCAGTGGTTCATTTGTCAAATGAGATCCCATGCTGCAGCAGGTTAACTTGCAATTGTACCTTAAGAACTTTGCTTCTGAACAGCAACTTGACTTAAAATAAGAATATGAGCTTAAACTCGTTCTATTAGTAAACCACTCTGACACTAGATCAGTACCTTTACCATCAGTTTGCTTAGTTATCTGACGTGTGCAATTTAGAGAAAAGGTGAAGCTCTCACTGTCTCTTGATTTAGTGTAATGTAAGCAGTGGTAAAAAGAAATAAAAACAAAAGGCAGTTGAATTTAATGTAAGATCGCCACAGTTTTTAGGGAAAAAAAAGACAAAAATTGACCTACAAACCCATTATTTATTCAGATTGTTTGCATTTTTTTCAAAAGAGCCACAATGAAGAGATCAAATGTGGTTCCAGAGGCTCAGGTTGCAGACCCCCGTTCTAGAAGCTGTTTCTCGTCTGAATGAAGGCTCGGCAGCGTCAGTGCTGAAGAAGCTTGGAGTAGTAGCAAAACACCATGTAGATCAACCTAAACGTCCAGAATCCTGCATAACCGAAGCTATGTGAACATCTTTAGTGTCCAGATGGTTGGGATGATTGTGTTGTCTGTCTTTCAGGACTTGTGGCAGTTCGGGAGGGATTGTGGTACATCCTGAGAACATGCATTTCTCAGCTTCTTTAGGCGGCACATTCTTTTGTTTTGACGCTGCTGCCATTTTTTTCATGGCAGACTCTAAGCTGGTTGCAATGTCAGTAAAAAAAAAGGTGCAGTGGGTAAACTCAAATGACCGTTCTGTCCTGTGATGAACTGACATCCCGTGCAGGGTGTACCTTTCTTCTATAGTGAGGGCTGGGACGAGCTCCAGCAAAGACACCTTAGCTCTGGGCAGGATCGAGTCAGCATAGAAAATGAGCAGTTAGTTAAACTAGTTTGGAGTTTTAAAAATGAAGTCCAGTGTATTTCCTCAGTAAGGATTTGCTCTGGGAGTTGTGTACTTGTTTTTATCAACCTTTCTGTGTATGTGGTGAATCAGTGGATGCAGTTGAATGAGATTCTACTCACACGGAGATCAGATATTGCTTTGACTCCAGCAATAGGATAAATATGATAAGTTTTATATTATTGTTCACAAAAAACTATACATTTAAAGCCTAAAACATGACAGCAACAGAAATCTTTGTGTCCCATTTGAAGAGGAACCTCTGACTGTGTTTCATAACTGTCACTCATAGAATTAGATTTACAGATTTTATAACCTTTTTTAGACAATGGGTCCTCTGTACGGTTGCTTTTATGCAATGATTAGTAACACTACGCAACAGTTGTTGCTATGTCCCCTGATCATGATATTAAATTTATGTAGACCAAGCTGCAGCTATCGTTTTCAGTACCAACACTCTGCTTTCATCTGCCTTTAGGGCACATGTTCCTGATGGCCTCCTTGCCAGCCATGGACGCTGTGACTGACTCGTGCCCGGCGGTGCATCAAAATGGGACGGCTCATCGCGAACCTCCAGACGCACGACCAGCCGCTGCCGTTTTAAGGATTCGTTTCTATCCCAGCAGCCAGGAAGATGCCGGCCTCAGCTTTCTCAGCTACCCACCTGGGGACTATGTGGCTGAGGAGCTGTGTATAGACGCAGCCAAGGAGTGCAGTGAGTACTTCAACTGCATAAAGCAGTCCATTTGTGGCTTTTCTTTCTTTGTAGATAATGTCATCAAGGAGCCACAGTAAAACCACCTGGCAAAAAATAGTTAAATTAAAAGTAAAAACAAACAAAGATATAAGTGGTGGCTTTTTTGTACTTTTTTTTTGTCGATTCAAATGTGAGAATAGTAATGTAGAACAGGGTTATGTAGGGGGGACTAGACTCACCTACTGTATGTTTGATGATAAACCAAAGCCCAACTGACATTTTAGACAATCTTTATCTACCCTTTTTTTTCACTGGTGTTTGGACTAAAAACACTACGTTTTCTGAATACCGCCTCAGACTCTGCACTATTTTACTTTCACCACTGAAAAAAAACATTTGATCACTTTGTCTTATGTCAAAATCTTTTTGGGGGCACCAAAGTGTTCGCTTCTTTCAAAGCTTAAGAGCTTTTTTTCTCCCCTCTTTTTGAACGCTGCAGAAATATCCCCGCTGTACTTCAGCCTGTTTGGCCTTTTTAGAGAACATGACCGCTTGTGGTTTCCACCCAGCTACATCTTCCACCTCGACGACTCTGCTGCTGAAGAGTTGTATTTTAGAATACGGTATAAAGTTTATTATTTCACTTTTTACTGTTTTAATTAAAAATGCGAACTTGTTCTTGACTTTTTTTGATTTGTATTGCCACAGGTATTATTTTCCTGGCTGGTACAGTAATGGAGCATCCAGGTCTTATAGATATGGGGTCAAAAAGGGATCAGAAAGTCCTGTCCTCGATGACTCTGTAATGTCCTACCTTTTCTATCAGGTGAGCACATTTAATATCACTGAATATGTTTTGCTAAACAAGCAAAAAAACAGCTTTGCATGTATGTCTGAAAGCGGTTTAACAGAAAGGTATTGGTACTTTTGAGTTTTTGTCCAACGCAAAAAAGCAGAGGAAAAAGTACAGACGTCATGGCAGGGAGTGGGGAAATACCAGCGCAGACTGTCAGAAAGAAGGAAATAAGGCATCTTATGTGCCTTCAACCCTTTGTGTTCTCCCAAGACTTCATTTGTGCTGCCATTTCCCTCACATTTAAATATTTCCTGTCTTTGTTTGAGCCTTTTAGGGCTGCTTTAAGGGGGTGGATTGCAGGATGTCTGCGTGGTTCAGTCACTGACCCGGCACAACAGGAGCTTTTTTACACTTCTAACATTTGGAGGAGTGCTAATTTATTAGCAACATTTCAATTAATGTTAAATAATTGGTTACATTTTAATCCTCTGCTTAAAGCCTACAAAGATGTTAATATATGATCCTTTCTACAATGTCCGTTTGTTCTGAAAGCCGTAAAAATAAAGCCAACTCTTAAAAAGTTAAACAGTAGGCAAGGCTGGTTTGTTTGTGTAGCACAAGTCAAACAGAAAGTAATTCAAAAAGCCTTTAAAAAAATTAAAAGAAAAAGAAGTCATCTTTGAAAGTACAGCCAGGGGTTTTCTTCATTGGCGGCGTTTGTAGAAAAACTGGATCTCAAATGTCAGGCTGTGTTAAATTCCAACGCTCGTATAAAGTTTTACAAAAATATCTGGCATTGACATTATAAATACATATTAAATTTTGTGACACTTTTGTCCGATGATAATGATTTACTTTTAAAAATATGGGTTTTCACACTTATTTTAAGCAAATTCCTCTGTAAAAATATATGGGACTAAAATAGCAACAAAGTAGATTATATCACTTAAAGCAAATAAACGATGAATAGGTGACGGAAATGACAAGCCATCTGTGATTTTGGCCCAGAGGAGGGCAAATCATTGAACAAGTTTTAGATAATTATCCACTCTTATTGGCTCAGGAGTACACATCAATAAACAAAACAGAAGTGTTGTATTTACGTCACTACGAGAAAACCTCAATTTAGTAGGTTGTATAGTTTATAGATCTTTCTACTGAGTGCTTCATTTGGCAATGGAGGCCATGCAATTATGCATGCTTTTCCCTACTTTGATCATTTTCAATGTTTAAAAAATTACCGTAATGTGTTAATTACTGATAACATTTTTCACGGGAAAAATCTTATTAGAATTGTGTAATTTAGAAAGAAAAGCTTTTCCTTTATTTTTTTAATAAGCAAACAAGAAATGTGTGGGCAAAACGTAAGTTAAACCATAGTTGTCTTTTCTTAGAATATAAAAAAAGGCCCATTTGTTGGTGAATTGTCTGTTGCATTTATTCAAAAGCTGCTTTTAAGAGTTTATTGATTCCTAAAATGAGACTTTTTTTTTTTTTTTTTTCAAATGGAATTTGAGTTGAGCTCGACTTAATAGTGTAGTGAGGGTCTACTCCACTTTCCCAGTTTGAGTAAACAAAACTCAGTGGTGGTTTGTTTCCCGTTCGTCAGATGTTTTCAGACTGCAGCTTTCTGCTGCGCCTGTTCCTGCATAGTTTGTGGTCATGACTCTGTTGGCACACGTATTTTGTGTTTATAGTTTGTGCTCCTGACGACAAACTACTTTTCCAACAATTGGTTGGCACATTATCATATCCAAAAATTTGAGCCATATTTTTACTGAAGAATCTTTGCTTTTTAAACTCAGATGGTTGTCTGTGTGGTTGGTTGTGATCTGACAATCATATGATAGATTTCAAGTCCTGCTGTTGCACTTTGTAAAATGTATATTTCTTTAAAATGGAGTTGGAAGCCATGTTCCCGCCATGGCCTCCAAAGGTTTGCCTAGTTTATTTGCAGAAAAGAAAAACTTGATTTATTCATTCAGTTATTGACCTGAAATTTCTTTATTTATTGTTCAATGTCACA
>CM074507.1:3168401-3190040 GCA_037389245.1 Oryzias sinensis
GCAGAACATTTCAGCGCCCCGTTTACCTTTGGTGGGCATGCCGATCCAGTTGAGGTAGCGGGTCAGCTTCTTGGACATGTAGGTCTTTCCTCGGGCGGGCAGACCCACCATCACGATCACCGTGGGGGGGTTGGCGAAGTGGGGAGCGCCCGCTCCTGCAGAGACACACGTCAACAGTTTAGACGCCAGCCGATGCGGCCATTTCTGTGGCGCGATGACATCATCAGCACGTGGAGCCACTCAGGAGCCAATTAAGCTCCGATTTGCGCGTCGTCTCAGAAGATAATCCAGTTTCCACAACAACACAGCCTCCGTGTTTCAGCGGATGAGCCTCTGCAGGAGGAAGTACAGACTGCACCATCCTCTGCATCATCACCCTAAAGCCCTGATGAAGAGATCAGCTTACATTTGAAATAGCTGAAATTCATGAAAAAACAAAAACGCAATTAAAAAAAAAAAGTCCATTTTAATTGAAGACCACATGTCAATCCCTGGTATTACGAACTACAATTCTAATGTTATTATTATTATTATTTCATTTTATTTATTTCTGTTATGTGAATGTTTGCAACATGTTTTATAGTTCTAATAAAAAATAAAATAAAGACCCGATGATCTGAAAAACCTCTGACGGTCACGGACGGACAGGAATGATGACGACACTTGGAAATACGACTACAGACAGCGACGGCCTATTTTATTTAATTTTTATAACTTCTGAATTTTAATTAATTTTAATTCAGTTAATTTACTCGAAAAATGTTTTATTTTTTAATGAAAATTTCAAGAAAAAACCATTGATCTAGATTCCTTTTGGAGACATCTTCCCACATTCCTCTGACGGAAACCCCGCGCGAGGGGCAACGAGGTCGTTCAGTAGATGGACCAATGAAATGCCTCGGGGGCGTGGTTACCCAGGATTATAACGGGGTGGGGAAACTACAGTAACGAGAGCTTCTCCCCCCTGCTGGGCGGGGCCGTACAGCATGTGCTGATGTAGACAGCCAATGAACGGCGAGAACACGAAAAAACCGGCTCGAGGCAGATGCCGCAGAAGAAACGCGAAACGTTTAAGGACATCTTTCCGTCTGCGACGACAAAATGTAAAAGCGGGCCAACCCTCACAATAAAAGCGTAATTTAGTACCGAGCAAACGTTTGGAAAACGGCTTCAAAACGGAAAGAAATGAAGCCGTTTTACTCACCTCCACGCCTGTCATCCTTGGTCGGATTCGGAACCCAGATCTTTTGGATCCTGTTGTGCGTGAGCTCTCTGGGCATTCCTTAGTATCTGGAGAACCGAAAACTAACCAGGAACCGAATAGGACAAATCCCGAGATAAAAGAGAATTAAAATAATAAGAAACGCCTTCGTTAGTCTGGGTCAAAGCTTAGTCCGTTCAAATGCCGCTCAGGTATCTTCTCAGCGCCGTGCCGGGCTCATCTGCCGGTCTGCAGCTCACATCCGCTTTTTAAGCACGACCGGCGGGCCGGAAAAACACGTGACTTTTATGACGAAACGCCGCGCGCGCACACGGGCAAAACCATTGACATCCACGAGGAGCTCGCGCAGAAGACAGCGGCGCCTCCCGGTGGCCAATTGTGGTACTAACAGATGTCCATTACAGCCGATTTTTCACATTTCTGCACTGAACTGAACACCAACAGTGACTCTTGTTGGAAAATAAAAATAGACAAGGAAACGATACGTTTTTTTTGGCATCATTAAATAACTCTTGCAAAAATAGAAGGTTAAATAAAACACGTTTCCTTGCTTAAAGTGTTTTTATAATTTGATAAGATTTGTTTGAGGCATCTCTGACGTCTTTTCGGGTCATTTTAATTTGACATTTCCCTCACTGAGGAGTTAAATAGAAGTTTCGAAGAAAGTAGGATCTGTTAAATGTTATTATTCTGTTAAATGTTATTATTGTACATTTAAGCTTCCCTTCTTTCCATTTTTAATTTATTATTATTTCTTTATTGTAAAATTGGGTTTTGTAAGACTCAAAATACACTTGAAAAGCTTCCCATTTTCCTCGTCAATGCGGGCTTGCGCAAAGGAAGCCCGCAATGTGCCCATTTGGGCCGGATTGGAACCTGGAGCATACGTGCGGCGCCGCACATCAGCCCCGGCAGCTCCCCCCTCTTCTGGACTGTACCATTGGCATCACCGCACAGGCAGCAGTCTGGCATCTGCTCTGTTTTCCAAATATCATCAATATCATTTAGTTATGATATTTTATCTCTAAATGTGTTTTTAAAGTAAGGGGGAAAAAAACAGAAAATATAAGAATTATTTTTTACTATTAAAAAAATCCAGCATTTTTCTGCGTCCCACAGTCTTGAAAGCAGTTTTTTTTTATCTGTTAGATACAGGAAGCAATTAGAGGTCAGATGAGGAGATGACCACACATAAAATCACGTCCACTTCTGATTCTCCAAACACTGCTTGGGATTTATAGCTTCTGCACGTCCACAGCCTGGAATTTGTATTGATTCGATTGATCAATAATCTGTCATGTTAGCCTTTGACTCCATGTCATCTTTTCTGTTGACCATCTGAACCGTATAAAGCTGTGAAAGTCACATCTTTACATGGAGATTAAAAAAAAATGGAATATCATTTTTAAAAATCATACCACAGGTTAGTGTCAACTTTTTAACGATGAACTAGAAAACAAACGGTCCCGCCCACAACACAGAGGTACATTTCTGATGAACTCCTGCCACTCTGCAGAAACTATGTCATAGAAAACTGGGAACGATTTGAAAATCGATTTTTAAAAAGGGGTTAAAAAACGGTTGTTATTGTATCTTTTTTCCCTTTTGTTTTATTTAAAATTATTTAAAGGTTCGTCATACAGGTCATTTTTTGTTCCACAGGACATTTTATCTGGAAGTTCTGGACAAAAGTCCCCGACAAAAGCTTCGTAGATCAACTCATAATAAAAGCCCTTCACCGTTATCAAGGACCTGGAATAACCTTGAGCTGCATTTTCTCGGAGCTGCTTTCAGAGTAGAATCAGTAAAAAAAAACCTGCTGCTTCGTGCTGACAAAACCAGAAACTTTGCTTTTAGGCTTCAGTTGGTGCAATTTTCAGTTTTGTAAGATTTTTTTTTGGCAGAAACGCACTTAGCAGAAGAGATAAATGTTTATCAGGACACGGTTGTCCTGTGAACGGTGTCAGGCAGTGGCTTTGTTTTCCTGTCGGCGTTGAGGAAATCTGCAGACGGTCTCAGCGGGAGGAACGTTTCTCATTTGGGGCTGGCAGGAGCTGCACTGTAATTACTGACTGTATTGGTGTGCGTAGACGTGATGAAGGTTTTAGCCTGGGAGGGATGGGATTGGCAGAAACACCGTCTCACACTGAGATTTCTGAAAGTGACTGTAAAAAAGAAGAAGATAGAAGCGGTGACTGAAGACGCAAAAACCATTTCAATAAGGAGATGCACGAGGAAGATGAGTGAAGCTATACAGCCAATACTCCTTGTGCTAGCCTATGGGGTCCAGATGACCCCACCCTTACATTGAGGTGTTCTCCCTACCATGACAAAGGTGGATAAAGGTGGAAAGATTTCATGTAATCCATGGACACCAGTGAAGATCACAAATCATTGAAGAAAAAAGGTTCAGTGCACTGTCTAGTGGGTCTAGATGACCCGACTCCCAACGTTAATGTGCCTCGGAGGCACGTTAACGTTGGGAGTCGGGTCATCTAGACCCACTAGGCAGCACAAGGGATAAAAGAGAAACAATGACTGACACAGCCTGATTTCTGCACAATGGGATGGGGTGTGGCCTTCTAACATGCCCACTCCTGATTGGAGTTGTGGTTGTCATAGAAATGCAGACTCAGACCGACCGATCACGGCTTAATGAAGGCATCTTGTTCCAACGTAGAAAAATGGCGACTGAATCGACTTCATTTGGTCGGAACATAGGCGTCATTTATGGGTGAGGTCTCCCGGTGATTCGTCCAGTTCTATTATACAGTCATTGGTTTACAATATTGTGGGTCTTTAAGGCGCAAATATGTTGCGACTGATTTAAAAACACCTGTTGATTCATAATGAAGGTTTCATTGATGATTGTCTTGTTGAGTCTTGTTTCCAGCGTACCTGGAAGTGAGGTGGGTCTCTTTTTATGAAAGTCACATCAAAACTTCACTGAAAAGTAGTGGATTCTGGTCTCAGTAAAAAAGCAGAAGCAAACGCACAAATGTTACTAACTGGGACTAATGCGGTGGGGGTTTCATGATATGGGCTTATTTTAAAGAACATTGTGTAACTATAATGTCAACAGGAAAGCGTTCACTACATCTCTGTTGCTGTCTGTTTGCATTAAGTTGTTCAATTAAAACTGGTTGAAAAGTGGAAAACATACTTATAACACACTGCTTATGTGTTCAGCTCTCTTTGTGACTTTGTGACACTCACACTCGTGTTTTTGTGCAGAAATCAGGCCGGGTTAGTCATCGTTTCTCTTTTATTCTTGCATTAAGAACAGAGTTTTTCCTTTTTGTCAATTCCCGTTTCATAGCAGAAATCTAGAAAACCCAACCTTCTAATGTAGAAGGTACTTCCATCTCATTTGTCGTCATATTTTCTGAGATTAAAGGTTTCATGTGCTAGCCGAGTGCATGCTGTGTTGTTCACTATAGTTGCTTTCAAAGGTTTGTTAACGTTTTATTTATTTCAATTTGACGAAAATTGCCCAGCAGCCCATCGTCTACGTGAAACCATGAGTGTGCCTGCATGACTCACACCTGAGTGTAAATCACATCGACAGGTCAACGACGCAAAAACAGTTTAAAAAACACAATGGAAATAAAAGCAGAACAAATATTTAGCAAAAACAGCATTTCAGAAAAAAATAAAAGAAAACAAAAACACAAAAAAGAAATTTATAGATAAAAAAAACCCCATAAGGAACTAGAAAAGGTAGGTATTATGCAACATCACTGCTTGGATGATGATCGCTTCATTTGATGGATAAACGTCATCCAATCAGCGATGTTCTATAGTACCTAATGTTTCCGTTAAAAACAAACAAAAAAAAAACATTCCGGAAAGCAAAAGAAATCAAAATGAAATGTTAAACAAAAAAACTGCGAAAAACCAGATGTCGTCAGTGTTCAGGGATTGGTCTAAATTCTCGTTTCTATGGCTACCACTAATACCAATCAGGAGTGAGCTTGTTGGAAGGCCACACCCCTAATACTTGGAAGCAGCCTCAGGAGAAAAGGTCAATCAAACACTTTGAATTTTTGACATGAAATCACACATTTTTATTTATGCATCTGATTGGTCCGTTTATAACTTGGAATGAAGAAAAATATGAAATAAATCCGGATTAGCAAGAAGAGTTACTCTGACAAACACAATGACTGAGCAATGAGCTGTTTCTTTCTCTATAAGTCTATGGACTTCCTGGAACCAGAAGGTACTTCCTGTTTGGAACACCAGGGGGGAGGAGTCACTCAGTCCAGCTCCCATATACAGTCATTGCCAATGATCCAGGAGTGTCTTTTCTCCGCCCAAACCTGTCAAAACCCTTTATGATCTCCAGCTGGATCTTCTTTGAGGGCTTCACCGTCATCCATCCAGCTCAGAGATACCAGGAATGTTTGGACGCCAGGTTTACGGCATTCTGAGAAAGAACAGGGATGGACCGTCCTCGGGAGCTTTCCGTGAAACCCAACCATGTGCGGAACACTCTGCACGAGCGCCATACGGCGAAGGTTGAGTTTAGAACCAGACCGTACCGGTCTGCAACGGAGTCCATCAGCGCCTGTAGAGCCCGACCAGGTCTCTGTCAAAGGCCACTTCAATGTCACCAAGAGGCATGCAGCAGCTTTTCAAAACCAGGACTCGTTACCCAACCCGCCTCACTGATCTGATTTAAACCCACTCCAGGGGCATCTCTTCATGACGTCGGGCCCCTGGGGGCCCTCCTGGCTCACTTACATAAGTCCTGAATGAGGCTGAGGCTCCGTTCACTGACCTAGTCCCCTCCATAATCAAGCAAGGCTATGTTAGGACCGCCAAAACCCCCCAGAGAGGCAGAACCCAAACACAGGAGCCCAATGCAAGTCAGGCAAGAATCAGACGGCAGAAGTAGGCTTCTTGGAAAGTGGAAACGGCACATAAACAGCTTTAAAGCTTTTATTTTGACATATTTGTCAAATGACAGGGAAAAAAAAACAACAACTACATTTTACAGTTCTGACCAAAAACAAATTTATGTACAAGTGGATGAACGAGGAGGAGGAGGATGATGATGGTTGACGCCGGCGCCGATCGCAGGGACACGTCAGACCTGCTCTCCCAGATCCAAAACCCGGAACTTGTCCAGGTTGTAGAAGCAGGCTTTGAC
Source organism: Oryzias sinensis (assembly GCA_037389245.1). Lineage (NCBI taxonomy): Eukaryota > Metazoa > Chordata > Actinopteri > Beloniformes > Adrianichthyidae > Oryzias > Oryzias sinensis. The sequence continues at coordinate 3,174,779 of CM074507.1, forward strand.
GACTCTCCCGCCAAAATAACGGCCGTTCAGATCCACCACGGCTGCAGGAAAGACAGGATGCAGGCAGATTAATATCAACGTGAAAGCAAATGGCGTGGAACTCATGATTTAAAAAAAAAACAGATTAAAATGACTTAAAAAAAAGAAAAAGTTGGACTTGGTGCTCCAAACCCGAACATGAGCTCAGGAATAGGCTGCAGTGTGAAGCAGAGATGGTTGGTGTGCAGCAGTGCTTCCTAGAACCTGAATTTAATTGGAATAACCAACTATAAAAGCACGTTTCAGCTGAAACTAACCATGGACGAACTCAATTCTTGGAAAGGATGCGATTCTTTCTGCTACACTTTCTGTTTACGGTCATTTAAAATCATTCGTTTCACTTCCAAAGAACGGTGCTTTTGCGTTGTCATCCTGAGGAGGGAACGTGACGACACACGCCTCTCTCTCCCGTGGATCATCTGAGCTCCAGGCTGCCTGACATCACGTAGATTCCTTTCTCTGATAATGTTCGTCTGGTTTAGCTTTAGGGTCGGAAAAACAACCCCTTTTTTTCAGACATTTTCAGCCGTCTGGATGAAGCTCATCTGCTGATCTATTCAATCATGTAGTTGTAGAGTCAGATAAGTTCATTCTTTCTAAGAGTTCTGGTAAATCGCCTGTCCGTCCTGGGGGAGGATCCCTCCTTCATGCGGACACCCCTGTTTTGCCCTGGAATCGTTTTTTTCTCACAGAGAAAAAGCGTCTAAGTTTAGTCAGTTTAGTTTAGTCTGTTTATTTTAGTCAGTTTAGTTTAGTCTGTTTATTTTAGTCAGTTTAGTTTAGTTTTTTTTGTTTAGTTTAGTTTGTTTCTAAAGGGGAACCTTTAGAATTGGTACTTCCTGTCATAAACGTCACTGATCTCTGCTGGAAACTACTGTTCCATTTGAGCACAAAGACCTGTGGCTGTTAGAATGAACCTGCTGCTGTCTGAGCAGAGCAGCTGGAGTCTCGTAGCTCGTAGCTGCAGGCAGCGACGGTGCTTTGTTTTAGTGTTCGGTCCGGAGAAGAGTTCTGACCGCAGTCCGTACGGCTGCAAAGGCACTTAATCCTAAAAATACTAGAAGCATGTTTAGAAGATGATCTCACTCCGTGTCGGAGCTCTGCTTGTTTACAACAGACTGCATAGTATCTTCTTCTATGGTAGTATCGTCATTTGTCCAGACCAACGACTATCTGACATCATCGGACCAACGAACAGCCAATCACATAATGGGACGTCAGCACTAGTCCCAGGACCCCGAACGGGTGTTGCAGGCCGAATGGTTATGGTCCCTACACCACTTCTTTTCGCTTTAGAATCGCGTGAGCCGAAGCTTCAGGGGTAAATTAGCCTTATAGGTCAAAGAGAATCATTACGAAGAGCTTTATAGAAACTTATAGAAGTATTGGGAAGTATCGTTTGAAGCAGCACTTCTCATGGCTCTGTTTTAGGAACTCTTCTTTTGCTCCCGTCTGTCTGTCTGATGGCTCGTTTCCTCTCATCTGTTTGTGTTTTGGTGTTTAGAGGAAGGAGACAACAGGAAGTTGGATGGTGGGGGCAAACTGACAGGTTTGTGCTCGGGTCCAGTCAGAACGGACCAGGGAACTTACAACACGAAACAGTAGTCTTTTCCCTAAATATGATCCGAATGTGTCGTGTGACGGAACAGCAACCTGTCCAGGCTGTAACGTTCCTTTGCCCAGCAGTAACTAGGATAGGCTCCAGCAACCTAAAAGCAGAAAACCTAACCTAAGGATTTCTAAAACCAGACACCATGATCATCCCCCCCCCCCCCCTTTAAAACAGAAAATACGTCACCAATTTCCCGTAATAAAATCCAAACAAATACAAACGTTTTACAAAGATTGATTGTGATTCAACTGTTGTTCTGGTGATGGAAACTTGGATGGTTCATGAAAAAATGTATTAAAAATACTTTTTTTTCATGAAAAATTGCTCAAAGGCAATGCATTGTGGTCTATATTCACCAACCTAGTGAGCAGTGATGTAGATTGTTTTTTTTGTTTTTTGCTGTGACTTCTACAGCGCTGGAATTTAAGAAATCGTAGATTCGGACGTCCCAGTAAACTGGTGCCATGCCCCGTATGGTGCACTGTGTGGTGCGCGGTGAAGGAGCTCGGACACAAGCTCTGTGTCTAAGACTTCTGGGGATGAAGTGTTGGTTGCTAGGCAACCGCTCAACCCTCAAAAGTGAGTAAAAACAAAACAAAACAGAGCTGGAGAACGGAGCAGACGGTGCCGTTCTGGACGACGGTGAAGACAGAATTTTATTAAAGACGTCAGATTATTTTTAACCCTTGTGCTATCTGGTGGGGTCCAGATGACCCCACTTCAAACATGAACGTGCCTCCGAGGCACGTTCCACCAGATAGCACAAGGGTTAAAAAGTGAAAATCTTTCTGTTTCTACAGCATAAACCTAAAGCTGGCGTCTGTATAGTGAGAATGACCGCGTGGAGAGCGGTGTAACCCTTCCCTTGGTCTGCCCCGCTTTCTGCGAGCGGTGATGTAAGCCCGGTTCTGCCGGTGCCGCAGGGAAGCGCCTGGGTTGCTGGGCCACGGATGACATAACACCTCAGGGAGCCGAGGCTCACCTTCTTTCTGATCTGGGCCGACTCATTTAGAACGGTTACGCCTTCGCCCGCGTTACCGGGGCGGTTATGAAATCAGAGCCTCGAGCGCCCGTCCGCGACAGTCACCTTTGATGGCGGACTCCACCCTCTCGAACTCCAGGAAGATCCTGACCGCCTCGTCGTCGGGAACCTCTGCGATCTGACAGGAGAGCAGAAGTCTTTCAGGCGCCTCTTCAGACCCCCTTTCCCCCCCGTCCGGGACGCTCCGTCTCACCTCAAATATGACACATTTCACCACTTTGCCGTATTTCTCGCACTCCTCCTTCGTCTCTCCTTCCAGGTCTTCGTCCACCTCCCCTCGGCCCACCATGTTCTGCAAAACACGAGGCGGTTTTCAGCTCACAGGAAAGCCCTGCGGACTCTGAACGGACGTGATCCGGAGCACCAACCCGCAGCAGAACCACTTTGGTGGGATTCTTCAGGATCTCCGTCAGCGGGTTCGACTCAGACTTTTTGGAGGCATCCGCTGACGGACGGAGGAAGAAAACAAACAAACAAACAAACGGTTATTACAAAGAGATGAAGGCAAATGCCGATGTGAGGACGGAAGGGGTGGATGACGGGTACATTTATTGACAGTGAGCTAAATGTGGAGCTAAACAACAGGAAGCATCACTGTAGAAACCCACTCTGATCAACGTGGCGTTTCTGATGATAGAGGACACAGTTAAAGACAACTAGAAGGAGCCAATGCAGGTTGAATGCTTTACTTTGGAATGAAAATGAAACTCTAAAGTTAATAATTGGCAAAAAACGGAAAGTTTTGATCAAAGTTGACCATAAATCAAATGAAAACAGCACAACAACAATCCTGAAAAATGCCAGAGCTGGGTATCGAACCAGTGAGCTTCTGCACCAAGGATTCCAAGTGTTTCAATGGAGGCAAAAACCCTGGAAATCCTGGAATATCTGGAAAAGTTCAAGGATTTGAAGAGCTGAACATTTGAATACTTGAATGGTTAAAAAAAGTAGCAGAAGGAGCTAAGTGGCAAAAAAATGGTGGAAGATCCTAAAAGAAAGAAAGAGAAACAGGAAAACGATGGTTGAAGGCTTGATTCAACCCATTAAGGTGGAAATTGCATTTGAGAGTATTTCTTTATTCAAATCGTTAACAAAAAAAAGTAGTTGGAAGAAGATCCTGTTGGTGACGTAGAAGCTACCACCTCCCTGCTCCGCTCAATCCTGATTTCTTTCCCATCGACCTCTCTGACCAATTCTCTGCCTCTTGGCGCCTCTGGGCATTCTGGGTAGTGTAGTCAAGCACATTAAGGATGGAGCATTTGGCTAATTTCAAATAAGAAACGCAACATATGAGACTTTAGTGAGCGTGGAAGAGTTGGCCAAAAGATTAATAAGTAAGGGTTAAGGGCCGACAAAGTGATCATTATCAGAAATTAACGCACGCCGTGGAAGCCTGAACCATGTGACGCCATGCGGGACGAAACAGCTGTCACCGACTGGAACGCTGAAAGGTTTTAGGAGAATCTGGATGTAAAGGACAGCTGACACGCCTCCATTAGCGGTTCTGGCTGGAAGTGCTTGTTAAAAATGCAACAACAGCGAAAAAAAAAAGATGGAAAATGAGAGGAAGAGGACCCAACACAAGCTGGAGGCACGCCTCCTTATCTGGGAGAAGTAAAAAGAAATGTCCTGACCTGCAGCGCCCCCGCCTGGTATTTCTGCTGCACCCGCCTGGCTGGAGCCCGCTGCTCGCATTAGAGGACACACAGAAACATCGTCACTTTGGAGTTCCGCGGGTTTTTAGGAGACCACGATAGAGTAGGTAGAAAAGAAAACCCACGTTTCTCTGCAGCGTCGCCTATGATGATCTTCCCGCCCCTCTTGCTGGTCTTCTCCACGGACAGAGCCGTGCTCAGGCCCTGCTCGTGTTTCCCCAGGCCTTGGCCTTCTTTGAAGCCATACTTCTGCATGATCTTATGGGCCACCGTACCTCTGAGAGGGAGAAAAAAGAAGAAAGAAAAAACTCTTATTCTGTTCGGGAGTCGGTAAATGTCTGAGGTCACGGAGTTCAACCCACCCCATGTTTGCCAGGAAAGAGCTGGTGGGTCCCGGCGGGGAGCGGGGCCGGTCCGAGTCCTCGTACATCGGGGGCGGGATGGCCACTTTAGGGCCTCTGGAGGGACGACCTTCATCTTCATATGAGAAGGAAGAGGAGCCTAAACGCGGAGAGACAATAGGATGCTTCAGTTTGCAGGAGGATGGTGAAGCATCAGTGTGTTAAGAAAAGGCTGCCCCCTACTGGACAGAATCGGAACAGCATCCCGCCCGTGAACAGATCAAGACAAAACTATTTCTGGACCCAAAAGGATGTCATCATTCACCTTCATCATCAGAAACAAAACATCCTCACGTGAATCTGATAACTGCAGCAAACTCTGCTTCATCCAGAAACACGGGGAAGCTTACCGTCTCTGTCAACCAGCGATGAAGGGGGCGCGATGGCTGCTCCGCCCATACCTGACAGGGAAAGATGAGAGTTTTAGCCTCCAGCGTCTACATGATGTCACAAGCGTGCGTTCCTGTGCTTTGGGAGTCCGTCTCTTTTCTGTCTGACCTCAGACAGTCACAGCAGGTGGATGCCGTGACTTTGTCTGCTTTCTCAGTGCTTGTTGTCAGATCTGTCAAACAATGCTGAAGGTGTACAAGGAAATCCAGTTTCTCCCTAAAAAGCAGTTTTTTCTTTCCTGACACAAATCCGCAGGGATCGGATTTCTTTTGAGGTTTTGTAGATGAACCACACGAGTCCCAAAGCGGAAACGTGAGACTCTGTGAACCAAAAGCAGCTCGTGCTTCCTGATTTCCAGACCGGCAGGTTTTTCTTTTAAAGCCACATCATCACCTGCATGACTTTTAAATGGAGCCTGGAATCAACAGAACACCAGGATTTTCTGACGATGGAACCTTTTCCATGGCAAAACTCCGAACCTCTGGTTTCTGTCTGAAAGCTCAGCTTGTGTTTTGTTTGTCTGCAGCCCAGTACCAAGTGACCCATGGACCGGAACCGGTCCAAAACCCAGGAGTATCTTAGCCCGGATCAAATGAGGCTGCTGTTTCTCTATACAGCAACAGCTCAGCACTTTAGCACAAAAGTAGACAACCTGATGGGAACAATAGTTATACAGAACTGAGGGAAGTTCTGCATTTTAGCCCCAAAAAACCCACAAATGAAGCTTCCTGCAGACTAAACGGCCTGAACTTGACTTTGGTTTAGACATTAATGCTGGTGTTGGAGGATCTTCTGTGCCGTCAGGGTTAAAGAGAACAACGTGAGACCATTCATTCAGACTTCGGGAAGGACATCCTGCTCTGTTTAGGTGGGATTTCTAGAAATATAAATCAAAGTCATTTTTCAAAACTGCATCAAGCCCTCACTTCGTTTCCTTCGCTCCCGCTCATACTCTTCGTCCTCATCGGAGTCTTCCTCTGCAGCGGGGAAACGGGAGAAACCGCTTGGCGCTCCGCCTTCGTGCCGGTCTTTCCTCCTCCTGAAACACAAAGCTCTGGGTTTCTACCTTTTTCCCACAATTCTCTGCTTCTAAGTTGAATCTGTGGCTGAGAGGAGCTCAGACGGCGCTCTGCCTCTGAGCAGACTTTACTTCTCCCGCTCCTCGATCTCCTTCTGGCGCTCCTGCTCCCTCTGGCGCTGGCGCTCCTCTCGGTGGCGCTTCATCACCTTCTCGTAGTCGTTGGGAAACATGGGGTCGTACTCGTCCGCAAGCGGGATCAGCACGTCGCCGGCGGAGAAAGCACTGGGAACCGCGTCCTGGTGAAACAACACGCAGCCACGTTTCACACTCCACCACCACAACGGCGTCGGGCTGGAAGGGAGGTACGGAGGTAAAGGTGCAGGAGTGGGTCGTACCATGAGTCCAGCATGTGGAGGGGTGTCTGTACTCTGTCGTTCATCGATCGAGCCCCCCCTCTTCAGATCAATGACCGGTGCCAGGACAGTGGTCTGCTTCACTCGCTGCGTCTGAAACCAACCAGTTCATTTCAGATGTTTCCATCTTCTGAACGCTGACCGTTAGCTGAGTGGCATTTGGTTTGGGTGGGTCCAAAAGGACTGAAATTAGTTGAGTTCATTGTTTTTGCTTTGTTTTGCTTTTATATATTTTTATTTTAAATGTACATGTTTGATCTTTGTCAAAAAAAGAGTAAGTAATAAAAAGGTACAACTGGAAATTGAGTTTTTTGTAGTTTGGGGTTTGGGTGGAGAACAACTGAGTAAAATAACCAGAAATGTCGGTTCAACAAATCGCTCAACGGGAAAACACATTAAAGATCACAACCAATCAACCAATCAAAATAAATAACAAAAAAACCAACATGATTTATGGAAATCAAATTGAATTAAAACTATGAAACCAAAATAAAAAAAACGAAATGGTAAGTATTATAGCTGATTGGACGATGGTTTGACTTTTGAAGGGGAGCGAAAGCAGAAGGATGTTTTTCCTGAACTGTGGTAAAGATTCACAGCCGCTGCTAAAGTTTGGGTACTGATCAAACAACTCTTGACAGGCAAACATCAAGCCGAATAACTTCCTGTTGAACAACGTCATCATCCAATCTCTGATGTCCCATAATACCCACCCTTTTCTGTTTCTGCTTTTGCTTCGGTTTTTAACATTTCTATATGATTTCTGTAAAATATTGTGTTTTCCAGAATGTTTCCTTTTTATTTTATTTCATTTTGCTTTTTGGAAATTGTCATTTGTTTTTTTACTTTTTGGTTTCTGGGGGTTTGTTGTGATTTTTAAAATGTAATGTGTTTTTTTTTTGACAAACCTATTTGGAGTGGGGTTGTATAAATTTTCCTCCTATTTCCTGCAATCCATTGAATGCCTTTTTGTCAATTTAAATATTTAAGCTTCATTGTGTCACGAACTATAAAGTGTTAATGTTTATTTCTTATTGAGTAATATCTGAATTATTTACTAGTGTCTATGAACGTATGTGTATTTCCCAATCAATTCTTACTATTGTTATTCTACATTTGATATTTATTATTGAATAGATAAAAAAATCTGCTGTTTTTGTACTACAGTATTTTTAAATTAATATAAACCAGTTCCAAATATTATTTATTTTGCTTTCTTTTTTAAATTGTTAATATGTTTTTGCGTTTGGTGATTTGAACTTCAGGGCCACCGTAGAGCAGTAGTGAAGAACGCTTAAAAAGGGTTAAAAGGCAACTAACTACCACATATGATTGAATAAATCAACTACCTTCTGTCTTAAATTAACCAAACTTTTCTGCTAATCCCTTTTAAGTGGATTTTTGTATTAATTTATAGCAATAATATGAGGCTCCAGAGGGAAAAAAAAGAACAACATCTAAAAATATAGTAAACATTAAATACTAGAGGTGTCAACAGAAAACACAGAGTTCCTAAAATGCCAAGCATACCTTCGCCTGGGTCAGAGCCGCCTTTTTCACTTTTAACTGCGACTGCAGCAGCTTGAAGTTCTTGGACCAGCCTTCGGTTTTGGTGTCGCTGGCACCGACACCGAGGTCATCGTACAGCGACATGGCTCCCTGGAGGCACATACATTCATTATTTACCCAAAATCACCCTTCATACCGCCTTGAACCAAAGCAGTGATGCCATGACAACAAACGCTAATTTATCAGAGCGCTCGAACAAATTCCACGTAAATGTAAGCAGTTGAACAGCTACTGTGTTAGCTAATAAGCTAATTCTGCTAACAAAATGTTTGCTATTTTACACACTATAAGGTAAACGTTCGTTTTTTAACTGTGCACTCAATCAGGAATATAAAAGACTATTTTAGATTTAAAAAAGTGTACTTGGAAACATTTCGTGGGACATATTTAACGGGATATTTGTTTACCTCCTCTCCGCGCTGCGTGTAACGGAAGCTGCAGTAAAAAAACAACACGAGACCGCCCCGGAACGAAGCCGCCTCCTGCGCTCCTGCGCCCTCTAGCGGCGCGGAGGTGGAACAGCACTCCCCACTGGAGTAGGCGGATCGAACTGTTTTGATGGCAGTGAAAGCGAAAGCGGGGCACTGACAGCCAGGACACAGTGTTTTGACGATGTTCTCAGGCAGCGTTCTGGGCGAGCACGTCCTCGCTTCCCCCGCAGTGGTCAGATGGATCTGAGGGGGTTCTGCGTCTCCTGCGTTTGGATGGGTTATCTGCTCATGAGCGCCAAACTCAAGGGAGGTAGGGTCATCATGCCTTTAAATTAATCATTGAAAAAGTCCATTTAGTGTGTGTGTGTGTGTTATTTTTATTTAATAGGCATACATTGAAGTTTTATTTTGAAATAAACGAGAAAAAAAACGGGATGCAGAGACTTCCAAGATGTAATGAATCAATTTGATTATCTTGATTAACCCTTGTGCCATCCTATGGGGTCCAGATGACCCGATCCTTACATTGACGTGTTTATTCCTACCATGATAACGGTGGAGAGGATTTCATGTAATCCATGGACACCAGTGAAGATCACAATCATTGAAGAAAACAGGTTCAGCACACTGTCTAGTGGGTCTAGATGACCCCACTCCCAATGTTAAAGTGGCTAGGATAGAACAAGGGTTACGCTGTTTCAATAAATTTGTTATTTTATTCAAAAATATATTTTAAAATAATCAAAGAGGTTTTTGTGTCACAAAACTACAAGTAAATATTTTTGTCCTTAAATGATCATTTTTTTTAATAATCTTTTTCCTCCAGAGGAATGTACCTGTCCAGAAATCCCCCAAAAGGAGCTAACCAAACCCCCACAGCAGGCCTGCTACACCAGCGGGAACAGGTTCCGCTATAACTGCACGGATGGTTTGGTGAGGAAAGCAGGAACATCAAACCTCATCACGTGCAAACTGGTTGGAGCGTCCCTTCAGTGGATGCCTCCCTCTCCCTCCCTCGTATGCATACGTACGTTCTCAGAATTTCACTTTCTGACTGGTGTTTGATCCTGGATGAATGCATGTGCGCCCACTCCACCTCCTCCTCAAAAAGAAAGTGGAGAGGCTCTGATTTACTCACACACATAATCATTTACAGAAAGAGCAAAGTCCTCGAAGGGCATTTCCCTGCAATTTACATCCTAATTTTAGCCCAGCAGATTGTTTCAGAGGGGCGTGTGATCAAACGGTTTATGAAGTCTTTCTTTGTTTGTTTTTCAGCCGATCCCAAAATCCCAAGACCTCCAACAACCAATCCAGGTCAGTCTATCTACAGAATTTTTTTTTAAATTCCCATCAAATGAGCTTTTTTAAAAGATACATTTGTGACTTATGAAAATTGTGTTTTTGGGGTTTTTTAACTCGTTCTTGTGACACATGTCCATGTCCTCATAAAGAAAATTAAGCTTAAAACTTAAGCTTAAAACTAACATACCATATTTTCCAGACTATAAGTCGCACCTGCCCAAAAATGCATTATAAGTAGAAAAAAGTCACACTGGACTATAAGTCGCATTTTGACGGGAAATTTATTTGACAAAATCTGAGACCAAGAATTAATAACTTGCACAAACTCATATGACACAATCATAGCAGACTGTTTATCTCATAATTTCACAGTAATTCTTTCTCATACTTATTTATTTATTCCTTTCATGAAGCATCATTGGCCAACTAATACTCTGTTTTCATCCTGTATTTGTAGAAACAGTTGTCATTTTTATTGCATTTCTAAATCTATGAAATCATTGGAAAATAGAATATTATGTTGTTAGCCTTCAAGATCTTACTGTAAAAAAAGGTTTGCTGATTCTCTGAGTCACTTAACTAACTCTTAACACTTAACATACCTCATACATCAAATTGACCCAGGAACATCATCTCTGTTCCTCACAAATGAACATAACAGGAGGGTTAACAATGTATTCATTTCAATTTATTTCTAATATAAGTCGCTGCGGAGTATAAGTCGCACCCCTTGCCAAACTATGAAAAAAAAGGGCGACTTATAGTCCGGAAAATACGGTAGTTGGCCACAAGCTCCCTGCTGTGCTCCATTCTGAGGCATCACTTATAGACAAATGGATACACGAACGTCTTTGTTTTCCTCGTCTGAGCTGGAAACTGGATCAGAACTGTACGGCTGGATAGATCCAACAGTGCTCGCCATTTTGGTTGCGCCTGTAATGTTAGGCTGAGGGTGTGAGGGGCTGTAAGGTAGCAGGAGAGCACCTAAATAGAGGGATGATGGGAAGTGGGGGGCGGGGTTGCTCCACGCCTGGAGTCCCCTCCCACAATTCCGAGGTGAATTTTTGAACAAAGTCTAGCTGCTCTACAGAAATGATCTCCTAGAAAACGACAGAGGTTTTTGGATTTTGTCTATAATCTGCAAAATCAATCAATCAATCAATCAATCAATCAATCAATACTTTATTGTCCAGTGAGGGAAGTTTGTCTTGGGCTACGGAGCCCACAGCTACAACATAAAGAATCACCATGAAAGACCACTGCGACAGTTTTACAATAGACCAAAAGATGGTCGGAGTCACAAACACTTATTTGAATGAGTTCTGTCAAAGTATAATGAGAGGAAAAGACTTGTGTGATCTTTTTGTTTGTAGAAATGTCTGATGTGTAGCAGATGTAGCTGTAATGATGTGAAACCGTCATGGGAATCCAGGGTCTGCAGCTGTTTGTGCTGACGTTCTCATTTAGAGCAGAGATCTGATTGTCAGCCTTCCTGCAAGATGAAAACCCAAAACGTTGTCAAAGAGTTTGGATCTTACAGTTGAATTCCGCACGCCACAAATTTTTTAAGCGTCACTGGCTTCCAGCGTTTGCCGCACACGAGCACTGAAGCGAGTGAGCGTGACGTCATACACAGATAAAATGAAGTTCCTTTTTTACTATACGGATGCCACCACGTTAGAGATGGCGTAACTGAGCAGTGATTGGTCCAAGTCTGTCTGAAGGCCGTGTCACGCAGCCACTACCGACATTTAACGCCCTTTTCCCCGTACTATGAAGTTTCGCCATCTGGTGATACATGCGCGATCAGCGTCCCGCGTTCGTCAACCGTCGAGGTGCACAGACGTCCGTGGAGAGCTTCGGCCGACGGGTCCGGACGTGAATTTGGTTTTAGCTGTTCCTTTGTGGCACTTAAGCGCACGGACAGAAGAGTATGTCCTGTCGTTTCCATTGATGTTCATTCATGAAGCCAACGGAAAAGACGGGACCTCATTCATTCATGATTCATGTCCGGGTTGGATTCAGCTCAAGATAAAACAGAAACATGCAGCAGAAAGAAAAGAAAACACAAACAGATGCGTGTTAAGTGGAAACTTACTTGTATACTGTATTTTATCTGTGATTTATACAACTGTACAAGTATATTATACTTATATGATTACCGTAATTTCCGGACTACAAGCCGCTACTTGTTTCCTGCGATTACAGCCCTGCGGCTTATTCTGTGACGCGGCTATTTTATGGATTTAATTGGCGGCCGCCATGTACGTACATTCGGGCTCGGTGAATGGTTTTGTATTAGACATCCACCACCAAGTACAAGTCATTTTTTTTAACACACCTCTAAGCAGCCAAACAGCATGGACTCACTTCAGGTCTTAGACACTTCAGTCATGGTTCAACAAAAAGAAACACGCATGCCCGGCCGCATCCCAGAATCCTTTGGTGCCCTTAGACCCAATGTGCACGTGATCGCCGCTAAAATATGATGAAGCTTTCAAGTTAAAAGCAATCGTTAAAAGCAGCGTGAAAAAATCCCCCATCAGTAAATGGAAATGCCGGTCAGCTGCGTGACGGAGAGAACAGCGCATGCTCAGAAGTGTATTTACCTCTGAGTCATAGTGACTCGGCTGGCTGCACGTAAATATGTGTGAATAACATCAGCCTTTATTTTGTCGGGACACGTCTGGAAACACAAATCCATTTGGTCGTTTTTACGGTTTCTGACTGAGCGGAATTTTGCATTGAAAAGCTCACCGCCGCCGTGTGAGCTTTTCGGATAGGAAGGGGAGACAAGGAGCCCGCTTGGCGAGCGCGGAGCGCAGAGGCGTCCGGGGAGAAACAAGTGTGTGTTGTGAAAGGAAGCTTCTGACGAACGCGCCGCGCTGAGGCGCGCGTATTGCGCGCTATTTTACTGGTGTTTTTTTAACCAGCCCCGTTAGTACCATAATGCTGCCGCGACACAAGTGGAAGGAGAGCTGTTCCTTTTCACCCCTCCATGCACTGCTGCTCCTTGCTCATTCCTAAACACGTACAACAGTGTGGCGAGCCGGGCGTTGGCCCCGCCTTTAGCCCCTAAGACTCATGGGAAATGGGGGATCGCGGATGTAAATTTCCTCATCATAACTGAGGGATGTAATGTTGATTATATGGTTACTGTTAGTAATTTTATGTATGATACCTAGATTGTCAATAAGTAAAAAAAAAAATTAAAAAAAATCAAATAAAAAAACCCATAACTGAGGAACTTGTGAACAGAATAGAGGTCCATGCTGTTTCAGATGTGAGTGTAATTAGATACATGTGCTTGAGACAATGCCAGTACCTACCCACAGTATGGTAATGAGCCATGCACGCTCTGGTAGTCAGGACGCGCTTTGTCGAGGCAGTGGCTTGTATACTGATGCGGCTTGTGTATGTACAAAAATATTTAAGCACGTGAAAATAGGTGGGTGCGGCTTGTAATCGGGTGCGCTTTATAACCCGGAATTTACGGTAATATTAGGGCTGCATGATATGAGCTCGCGATATTAGTGATCAATATTGCGATGACGATATAACATGAACAAATAGCAAAACAACTAAATAAATTTACATTTCACTGCAACATTTTCATTTAAATGAGAGTCAATATTCCTTAAATTATACTCCAAATGTCTATATAGGGGATGAACATCTAACATAAAAGGGCTCCATCTGATTGGTCAAATGCATAAAGGGGTTTATTTGATTCTTTAAATACGTCAAGCTGCCATAAGATTGTTTTAGCGCGTTCAACCCTTGTGCTATCCTATGACCCCCCCCCCTTTCCATTGACGTGTTCTCCCTACCATGACAAAGGTGGATAAAGGTGGAAAGATTTCTTGTAATCCATTAACACCAGTGAGGATCACAAATCATTGAAGAAAAAAGGTTTAGTGCACTGTCTAGTGGGTCTAGATGACCCCACTCCCAACGGTAAAGTGCCTAGGATAGAACAAGGGTTACGGAAATCATTTATAGCAATTTGTCATCTTTTGCAATCTCTAAATTGCACATCTTGATATCGCGATCCATTTGCAACTTATTGTGCAGGCCGAACTAATAAAAATTATATTTATACAACCATTAAGTATTTAGCTTTAGGGAATATAATAAAACACAAGCTTGTTCAATTTAACTATTGTAAAAGAAATGAACGACCCTGGGAGGATTTCAGGCAGGCCTCTCAGCAGTGCGTTTACCTGGTTAGTCCTCCCTGAGGGCAGTTCAGCCCAATGAACTCACCTGTTCCGCGTCCAACGTAAGAAACAGGTGTGCGCGCCACGCACACATTTTGTCGCTCCTCCCCAGCTTCCATCGTTAGGGGGTGGTTTTACACCTGAAGTTTTTCTATGGAGATATTTGTTTTATTGTCTCTGAATGGAGCCTTATGCCAAACTAAAAGAAATACGGAAATAAACCATTCTCTACTGCATGAGTTGTCTGACTGAAATGATATATTTGGTTCTGGAAAGGGGGGGGTTAGGGCGGGGTGAGGGTGCCGTCCAGTGTTTAGCCCAGGACCGCCTCTGCCTCTACACCCTAACGGTCCTGTCCAGGTCTGCACCCCTACATACAGTCTACGCTCTGCAGAGGAGCGAGCCTCGTGGTTCCTGCACAGCATGGCAAACATCCGAGGCTAAACCAGCTAATCTCACTGTGGTGGAAGAATCTGCGCATTTCAGCACAGCTGCCTCATCTGCCATCTCTAAGAAAAGATGATAGACTGATTTATTCGGCAGCTTCCATGCCACGTGAAAAAGGATGTCTCTCTGGATCGGCTGAGAGAGGTTTTTATGTTTTTCTTCTCGTTTGGACACAAGCAACGGCTTCAACCAAATCAAAACATTTGGTTCCATGTTTTTGCCATGTGGACGCCGCCGTGTTTGGACCAGAAATCACCGAGATACAGAGATTGGTCCAAGTCAGTCCGAGTCATTCGACCAATCAGGAGGAAGCTTGTTGGAATGCCACAAATCTGTCAATCAAACGTTTTGAACCTTTGACGTGAGACCACCTACTTTTATTGAGGCATCTGATTGGTCAGTTTATAACTTGAACTTACAATAAAGAAAAAAATGTGGAAAGAACATGTTTAAAAAAAGGGTGGGGAGGGGTCACTCAGTCCAGTTCTTCTGGACAGTCAATAGTACTTCTTAGGAACATGTATCAAAGTGTCGGGTAAACTTTCGACTCGTGTTACCCACATCCTTTGAAACTTGTCTGTCAACAGACTTGCTGTTTCGGTTTGGATCCTTCTAGGTAATCAGTGGCGTTTAAACCACTTCAAAGCCAGTCCTGTGAGATAAAGATCTGGAGTTCAACTTTATTCCTCTCACATTTCTTGTTGAACACATGTCAGG
>CM074507.1:3190540-3213451 GCA_037389245.1 Oryzias sinensis
GAGTTCAACTTTATTCCTCTCACATTTCTTGTTGAACACATGTCAGGGCTTTGATTGAAATGTGACAAATACCGTTTGTCCACTTAAGTCTGGACTTTGGGGGAAACCGGCAAGCACCAACGCGTGCAAGCCTCGGCGTGTGACGCATGTTTTTACGATGAAATGCAGCGTTAACAGCGCCGCAGGCCGCAGTAGAGGCCTTCTCCATGGCTGCCTGCAGGAGATGACTTTGATGGAGCCATTTCTGTAAAAATGCTACTTTTAAAACACTCAGGCTTAAAGTTGCTTCACCTCCTCGCTGGTTTAGTCGGAGCACAAACAAAGTAGCACAAAGTACTTTCACTCCCAAACAAATCAGAATAGATTAGCTGTTAATTGCATAACAGAAAGTGTATAACATCAATAAGCTATTAAAAAAATGATGATAGTTGGATACATCTTTGGCGTTTTGGGGGCAGAAAACTAGTGGGATTCACCAGATTTGCACTGCTGTGACATTTCACACCAATCCCCCTCCAGCTATAGGTACATGCGCTAGTATTGGGTACAGTCTGGTTTGAACACCGTATGCTAAAAGTGTCAAACGCCCAGCTAATATTTTCAAGACCCTGTTTTAATGAAATGATGTCACTGCATACAGCCTGGGAGCCGGTTTAGCTCGTGCTGGTTTGCGGCGCCTTCCGTCCGTGAAACCAGGGTTCGAATCCGGGCTGCTCCCTGTTCCCTTCTCTACCTCTGTGCCGGTCCCAAGCCCGGTTGCTTTGAGAAGGTTGCGTCAGGAAGGGCATCCGGCGTAAAACATTGCCAAGATTACCATGCGACTTGTTCGCTGTGGCGACCCCTGATTGGAAAAGCCGAAAGAGGAAGAAGATGTCACTGCATACAGCCTCTATTCTCTTTTCCCCTTACAGATCAAGTCTTACCCACAAAGTCACAGATTTAGCTCAGTCGACGGATGAGCCAAAGATGAAGTCAAACATTCATTTTTGTCTGTTCTGACTAACTGCGTTACTCTGGCAGTTAAACTATAAACATCTGTGATTTTTTCAGTGTGTGCAGATCAAAGCAATTAAATACAGCTGGGCTAGCAAATGGTGGTAATCCATCACAGACACATGGGAATCCAACACTGCGGTAGAGAAAAAAAATCTGCATTTGGTATTAGGACCCAGATGTGGATCCAAAACTGTGGCAGAGAAAACATCACGAGCCGCGGGGGGCTTTTGACCAGTCCAGAGTTTGTTCCCCCCAGCAGGTCTGCAGGTTTTGGGGGGTTCTTCTCTGGCGTGGAACACAAGTCTTGGTTAGCTTGCAGGAGAACCTGTTGGTGTGTTTTAATGGACTGTCCAACAAATCAAACAGGACAAGAGAAGAACACAAACGTATTTTTGAAGGAAGACAAAAACAGAAAATGTATCAGAAGGAACAATGTCTAAGAATCTAACACGAGAGGGGCTGTATGTAAAAAATAGATCAATCAAAATCAAATGTATATTTACTTAGTATTTTTCAGGAAAAAAACAGCGTTTACTGTAAGAATTCCACTTTTGTTAGTTTTTTTGTTGCCAAACAGAATTGGTTTCAGAATGGAAATGTGAGAAAATGTAGAAAAGCAAAGGAAGTCGAATCAGAAGAACAGCCGATGTAAACTTTTTTTTTCCTTCACAGCAACAATGACCACAAGCATCCAGGCGACCCGGACTTCTTCTGCTGGGACCACGGCGACAACATCAAAGAAGACGACTGCAGCCGCATTTCAAAGTCCAGCTTGGAGCGATCTAAGCAGCACCAAAGGTGAGAAAAGTAGAGTCTGAGCTGCTCTCATGAGTTTCAAAAGTGTCAGATTTGCATCATAGGGTTTTGACTGATGTGTCTACGTTGTCATTTTGTATGGAGTGATGCTTCTGCCACCACGTTGCACACAAAACTTTCTAAGTTGCATGTGAAAATATTAAATATTTGCTTTTCAATCATTTTCATTCTGCTTAGATTTTTTTTTTGCTTTCAAAAACGTTTTTTGCGTTTGCAAAACATGTTTTTGCATGCGCTGTGTCAAATTTGTTCTATTTTTGATTTTGCTGTCCACTTAGCGTGATAAGACTGCCACTATTGCCACCGCCACAAAAGTTTTCACATGCATTGTGTGTCATCTCACTTTTTTTCTATCTTTGATGTTGCTGAGTTAAGTTTCAGTTTGACGTGACAAAGCTGCCATCAAACAGCTGCTGATTGGTCCACATTCTAACCAATCAAGTGTCTCTGTCTCATTGACGGTGCTTGGAGGCAGACATGGACTTTGGACTTTGTTTCGGTTCTGTTTGAACGGGATTCTGCCGTTTTCAACCCGTTTCTCTCAGAGTTAAACCCAGAAGGAGCAGCAAAGCAGCTAAAATCAAACCGAGTTTTGTATTTATTTATGTCAGTGTAGCGACCAACATGTTCAAAATGTCTGCAGCAGAAAAAAAAAGTCTGAGCTCCGACTCCATCCAGCAGGAAGTTAAACTTTTTAAAATTTGTATCTGAACTATTGTTTCATTTTAATCAATAAATGTTGAAATATTAAGAGAAAATAGCATTTTTTTTTAACTTTGGACAAACGGTCACAATTCTAAAACATGAGACACTGTCTAAAAATGCTTCTTCTGTTAAATACATTCCTTTGGTGAGCCATCAATCTTTTGCTTATTATTGCTGTTCATCTGATCCCAAACACTTGTGCAGCACAAAATAATATGTGCTTTAAATCTTTTATTGTTTTGTTTTAACAAACAGACCTTAAAGTAAATCAAACTTTTTACCAATAATTTGCTCTGCAGGACTCACAGACCTGTTGATTTAATGTCAGCAGATAAACTTTACAGTTTCAGGAGATCCTCAGCCATAAATTCACAAATCTTACTTAAAAAAATTAACCAATTCTAAAAAAGAAAGAATGTCTTCATCCAAAGAGACAACATTGATGGTAAGAAGAACTGGTTTGGTTTCTGAGCCTCGGTAGCAGACACCATATAAGTTAAATGCAGCGATTTAATTGGTTAGAATCTGGACCAATCAGCAGCAGTTTGATGGCAGCTTTGTCACTCTAGACAGAAACTTAACTCAGCAAAATCAAAGATGGGTAAGAAGTGAAATGACACACAACGCATGCAAAAACGTTTTTGGCTTTGGCAATAGTGGCAGTTTTATCACACTAAGTCGCGCTCAAAGTGGTCAGCAAAAGCAAAAATAGGACAAAAGCGAGATGTGACAAAAACATGTGTTTGCAAACGCAAAAAAAAAGTTTTTGAAAGCAAAAAATATATATAAAAGCAGAATAGAAAATAATTGAAAAGCAAAATTTTAATATTTTCACTTGCAACTAAGAAGGTTTTTTTTTAAGCAGAGGCAGCCCAGTGCTTTAAGCATACACACACACACGCACGCACGCACGCACACATACACACACACACACACACACACACACACACACACACACACACACACACACACACACNACACACACACACACACACACACACACACACACACACACACACACACACACACACACACACGTCGGAAGGACAGGCAGACAGGAAATGACTACTTGCTGTTGAACTCATAGGTCTTCTAAAAATACAGTACAGACCAAAAGTTTGGACAGACTTTCTCATTCAAAGAGTTTTCTTTATTTTCATGACTATGAATATTGTAGATTCACACTGAAGGCATCAAAACTATGAATGAACACATGTGGAGTTATAGACATAACAAAAGTGTGTGAAACAACTGAAAATATGTCACATGGTAGGTTCTTCAAAGTAGCCACATTTGCTGACACATTTACTGCTTTCCACTCTTGGCATTCTGTTGATGATCTTCTAGAGGTTGTCACCTGAAAGGTCTAACGACAGTCTTGAAGGAGTTCCCAGAATGCTTAGCACTTGTTGGCCCTTTTGCCTTCACTCTGTGGTCCAGCTCACCCCAAACCATCTGGATTGGGTTCAGGTCTGGTGACTGTGGAGGCCAGGTCATCTGGGGCACCCCCCATCACTCTCCTTCTTGGTCAAATAGCCCTCACACAGCCTGGAGGTGTGTTTGGGGTCATTGTCCTGTTGAAAAAGAAATGATGGTCCAACTAAACGCAAACCGGATGGATTAGCATGCTGCTGCAAGATGCTGTGGTAGCCATGCTAGCACCCCCACACCATCACACCTCCTCCTCCATGCTTCACGGTGGGAACCAGGCATGTAGAGTCCATCCGTTCACCTTTTCTGCGTCGCACAAAGACACGGTGTTTGGAACCACCAAAAAATCTCCAATTTGGACTCATCAGACCAAAGTACAGATTTCCACTGGTCTAATGTCCATTCCTTGTGTTCTTTAGTCCAAACAAGTCTCTTCTGCTTGTTGCCTTTCTTTAGCAGTGGTTTCCTAGCAGATATTCTAGCATGAAGGCCTGATTAACAGTCTCCTTTGAACAGTTGTTGTAGAGATGTGTCTGCTGCTAGAACTCTGTGTGCCATTGACCTGCTCTCTAATCTGAGCTGATGTTAACCTGCTATTTCTGAGGCTGCTGACTCGGATGAACTTATCCTCTGCAGCAGAAGAGACTCTTGGTCTTCCTTTCCTGGGGCGGTCCGCATGTGAGCCAGTTTCTTTTGAGCGCTTGACGGTTTTTGTGACTGCACTTGGTAGGGTTGGGCGATGTCCCTTAAATTGGCAGTTATTATTTGTTATTTTACTTTATTACTTCATTTATTTTATTTCCCAACTAATGACTCATCTGCGATGATCTAGTATAAACTGAGGGAAGTGACTTTAACAAAAAACAAAACAAAAAAAAATTGAAAAGAAGTAGACCCCTCCTGCACTTGATTAGTCAGGTGAACCGGTGGACAGATCGACCGTGTCTCTGAGTAGAGCAGATGGACTTTGTGTTTGAGGGGAAAGGAGGATGCTTTGTTACTTGTGCCCTATGTGTGGGAGACTTCAGACTGCGATCCGTCCCGCAGCTCTAGGTGAACGAGCTACCGAACTCAGGAGAACCATGTCTCCCGGTAAAAGTGTGAGTCCGAGCAGAGCTCCGACCGCCAGCTCACACAGCGGCTTTGGGGCGGTGTGTGAGTTTTTCAAAGCAGAAATGTCACTCAGTCCTTAGAAACTGTTCAAACAATCACGTGGATTTGTGTTTCCAGTCGTGTCCCACCAAAATAAAGGCTGATGTTATTCCCAGATATTTACGTTCAGCCAGGATGCAGATTACAGCATTTCCCGCATGGATTTATGTTCATCAAAGGCTAAATGTTGTTAGCGCGTGTTAGCCTCTATTAGCCCTGGCTTCTTCCGGCTCCGTTCTTCAACAGAAAAAGCACTGACCACACGGATGAAAAATAAAATAATGACTGAATGGTTATTATGAAGATACCTGGTATACTGCCAGGTGTCTGGCAGTATACCAGGTATCTATGTATGTGGCAGCTCGGCTCGTGTTTTCAACACTACAGCGCATGTGCGAATGATTTGTTCAGACGAAAGTGTGACCCATGTGAATGTGTGTTATAATCGGAAAAAGCTTTTCTGGGCCCATGTACACGGTTGAATTCTAATCTGACCATTGATCCGATCAAGATATTTTGCACATGTAAACGTGACTTATGGTGTCCACTTGCAGCGTGGCGGGGGCGTGGCATCACGATGGAGAGACACCATCACGATGGTGTCTCTCCATCGTGATAGCGGACTGACATCGTCCATCGGCACAACCCTAGCACTTGGGGACACTTTCAAAGTTTTCCCAATTTTTGGGACTGACTGACCTTCATTTCTTAAAGTATTGATGGCCACTCGTTTTTCTGTACTTAGCTGCTTTTTTCTTGCTGTATTCCAAATTCTAACAGTCTATTCAGTGGGACTATCAGCTGTGTGTCCACCTGACTTCTACACAACACAACTGATGGTCCCAACCCCATTTATAAGGCAAGAAATCACACTTATTAAACCTGACGGGGCTCACCTTTCAGGTGACTGCCTCTAGAGGCTCATCAAGAGAATGCCAAGAGTGTGTAAAGCAGTAATCAAAGCAAAAGGTGCCTACTATGAAGAACCTACAATATGGCATATTTTCAGTTGTTTCACACTTATTATGTTATGTATATAATTCCACATGTGTCAATTCACAGTTTTGATGCCTTCAGTGTGAATCTATAATTTTCATAGTAATTTTCATAATAAAGAAACTCTTTGAATGAGAAGGTGTGTCCAAACTTTTGGTCTGTACTGTACTTTTCTTGAAAGTCTAAAAGCATTCAGGTGTTTTGCAAAACCACAAACGTCCTTCATTTCTGTGTCATGAACATTTATTTCAAACTGGAGATGAATCGTTGTTTTAAGGGCTTGAGCATGCGTGCAGCTGCAGCAACTGCTAGAAAACACAAAACAGTTAGCTTTAGTTTCCTTCCTGGTTAAAGCTGATGATCACGTGATGGGAGATGGAAGAAGCACAAAAGCACCTATATCACGCTTCTTAAGCCTTTTAGAGTAAACTATATCCATGTATACGATAACATATGACGTTTGGCTCCGCCTTTCACTCCATCTGGGTGCCGCCCATCTCATGACCTCAACCTAGAGCCGGCCTCCGCAGCGTTTCTGGGTTTCTCCAACGAAAACAACCGACATCTGAACTTTTGCAAAGACGGCCGTGCAGACCGTATATCTACCTTTACTAGCCCCGGCATTTCTTCCATCACAGACAGAACGGTGATGGCTAACGAGTTCATTTCGTGGTGAAATTTGGTCACAAAATGCAGACAACACAGACAGATAAACATTTACGGTTAAGGGTCTTTAAGGAGCTCAGCCTCTATTGGAGACCTGCGACCACCACCTCTCCAGAGAAAGTGGGTGTGTCAGTGTTAGCCTGGGGGCGGAGCTGGCAGTGCAGACTCTCCCTGGAAAGGGGGGTTCCCCACTTTGTGACATCACAATATGAGAACCCACTTGTTTTGGGAGGGGATGGTGCTCAGGTGTGCAGGTTTTTACAGAAATACTCAGAAATCCATGAATGCATCAAAATACCACTTTGGGAAATAGAGATTATAATCCACTTAAAAGCCCATAAAGTAGATTTTGCATTGTACAGACCCTTTAAGGTGACTCCAGGGTCAATCAGGGGGAGCAGGGTTGTTTCCTAAAGTCCCACTCTAATCATCATTTTGTCAAAGTGTTCCCAGTGGTCTTGTTATTATGATTTTGCAGTTTTTACCCAAATCAAAAATACCGGTGTTGTTTTCTGCAACATAGTTTCTGCAGAGCAGCAGGAGTTAATGAGTGGTGGTGTAACGATTTATTTTAACGATTCTATTCATACCATAACTTGAGGTTGCTAATCTAATTCGTAGCGGATTTTGGTTCATTTGGAACGTCATCTGATTCACTGCCCTAGTGTGACCAGTGTGACTCAGATAAATACCAAGTTACTGAACCTACTGCGCCTCAATCCAAATGGTATTTGTATTATTTCTATATTATCGATTTATTTAGTTAATTTCAGACAGATCGATCTGGGTGGATCGTAGGAGTCGTCGAGTCATCGTTACACCCCTATTCATTCGCCGGTACCGTTGGCATGGCGATTCCCCGCCAAGTCACACTTTTGGGAGAAATTCATTTAAGTAAATAAGGGACCGTTAACTAAAAGGCGATTCATCCCTTGCTGTCAGTAGCAAATACTGAAACACACTCCTACAGCGCCCTCTAGTGGTTGTTGTTATTTATTTATTTGAAAAGTATCATACAAGTCACACCCCCCCCCAACCAAAGTATCTAAAAATAAACACACAACTTGTGCTTCAAATAATACGGTACTCAGAAATGCCATTTGCCTCTTATTTGTCTTTATGTGTGTCCTCCATCATCAGAAAATTCTATTTTCACGCTTTTCTTTTACAATTTAACTGCTGTAAGGACAGTTATCTCAGCGTTGGTGCTTATTAGGACAGCAGCCATGATCAACAAATCCTTATTTAGAAATAAAGATCATTTGCACAGAATGGTTTCTCAAACAGTCTGAAATAATCTAGAACCCATCTAAAGTTCTCAGTGATTCTTTTTATACTGTGGCTCTCACTGAAAAATAATCCTGTGAATAGTTTGTCGAATGAAATGATAATCTCAACATATGATTGAAAGGAGGATTCACAAAATGTATTGACTGGCTTTGGTGGAATTTGGTCCTCGCAGTTAGCTGTGTTACATATGTGATTTTAACCAGCCGCCATGCAAAAAGAGATATTTTCCCTTTAACTTTGTTCCTGAACTGGTGATGAGATTGCGTTTTTTGACATTTTCAGAAGACCACCTCGTGAGCAACAGCACAACCAGCTCGGGTGAGCCGTGGCAGACCTGTGAGTTCCAAACGTCCTTCATTCATTCCTGGTTACTGCCGCCGACGCTCGCATGCGGGCGCTTTCAGTTTGCTTTCATACTAAAGCGGTCAAGTGTGGAGGCCGCTCCGCTGTCTACATGCGAACAGTTCTGTGTGCATTTTTTATGGTTTCTGTTTCTGTTCCGTCGTGTGAATGTATGCTAGTATTAAGATTCAAGTTTAACTTTATTAATCCCCGAAGGGAAATTTAGTTGTAGTAGCAGCACCACAGAAACAAGATAAGAGATAGAAATAAACACAAGACACAAAATATACAGGGAAGAAAAGAAAAAAATATACATTCGAAAACTCTAGAACTCTCAAAAATCTTACGTACATCCAAGTCTGCCAGATGAATTGTGAAGTCCAATGGCTGGAGGCAGGAATGACTTCCTGTATCGTTCTCTAGCACAGCGGGGGGGGGGGGGGTGTAGAAGTCTGCCAATAAAACTGCTTCTCAGATTGTCCACCTCCCTGAAGAGGGGATGGGAGGGATCGTCCATGATGGTCCCCAGTTTAGCCAGTAGTCTGTCCCCCCACCACCTCCTCCAGATTGGCAAGCTTGGAGCCAATAACAGACCCTGTTTTTTTTTTAATGATTTATTCAGTCTGTTGGCGTCCTTTGCTTTGATGCCAGCACCCCAGCACACTGCGCACAGAAGATGGAGCTCGCCATGACAGACTGGTAGAACATGTGGAGCGTCCTGCTGCAAACATTGAAGGACCTGAGTCTCCCCAGGAAGTAAAGTCTGCTCATGCCCTTCTTGTAAAGGAGCAGCACAATAAATATTGTGGGGTCCAGATGACCCCACCCTTGTTCTCCTTACCATGATAAAGGTGGAGAGGATTTCATGTATTGTGGGGTCCAGATGACCCCACTCCCAACGTTAACGTGCCTCCAAGACAGCACAGGGGTTATATAAACCTTTCATTGGAAGTGGTCACTTGAACCGGCATTGTCAAAGAAGGTGTGAACGTTGTATGAGATCAGCACAACTTAAAGCCCAAATACCAAGTTGTTCTCTTAGACTTTAC
Source organism: Oryzias sinensis (assembly GCA_037389245.1). Taxonomy (NCBI): domain Eukaryota; kingdom Metazoa; phylum Chordata; class Actinopteri; order Beloniformes; family Adrianichthyidae; genus Oryzias; species Oryzias sinensis. The sequence goes on from CM074507.1 coordinate 3,199,984, forward strand.
CCAGAATTCCTAGTTGGGCAATGCCTGTACGCCATCGTCCATTCTGAGAAAGTCAACATGTTAGCATAGAAACCTGTCAGTTGGCAAAAAACTGCACCCCAACATGACCTGACCTGACCTGAGTTCTAGTCAATCTATCATTTTTAGTCAAATCCTAACCATTGACCATCTGGGAACTGGACTGTGTGTGATGTCATCCATAGAAATGGTTTATTTGCAGCTCCAACCAAATTAAGTCGATTCAATCACCATATTTTTGGGATACAATTGCTTCCATGTTTGAACTAGAAATCATCAATAAGCAGTGATTGGTCCAAGTTTGTCTGACTAAACACTCCCGCCAATCAGGGGGGAGCTGGTTGGTAGGCCACACCCCTATCAATTAAAAGCAGGCTACACAAAATCTCAATCAAATGTTTTGAACATTCAACATGAGACCACATGCTCTTACTGAAGCACCTGATTGGTCAGTTTAAAACTTGAGTTACTTTCACTACAGACAAAATATCATGAAAAAAATCAGGATTATAAAAAACATTAAAAAAAAACAGGTGTCAGATCAAGAACGGCTCTTCTGACCAACAGAATGACTGAGTAACAGATGTTTAGTTCTCTTTAGATGGGATTTTGTCTTCTTGGAGCCACTTCCTGTTTGGAATGCCAGGGAGGAAGAGGTCACTCAGTCCAGTTCTCATAAACAGTTAATGGTTTGAACCCATTCTGGCTACTGAATTCCATCAGAAGATCAACTTCAGACATATTACGAGTACAAGAGGGAGGCCTTGGAGGCACGTTAACGTTGGGAGTGGGGTATAAAATTTAGATATTTTAAATATTTGCAATAACAAAATTATACAAGTGCTATATTTTTCTATAAATACCAACTTTCTTTACTTTTATGTTTGACAGCAGCACCTGCAGGTTTCTTTCTAAAATGTTATGTATGGATACTAAGTTTTGTTAATAAAGTTTGCTTTAAAAAAATAAAATAAAACTTGACCACCATCAACAAATCTGCCCCGAAGATGAAACAACAGAATAAAATAAAATAAGAAATCTAGAACAAAATCAAGACAAAAATACATAGTAAAAAGTTAAATTTAGAAATTGAAACAAAATACTTTTAACCTGAATAAAACCACTATATTAAAAAGAAAGTATCTAAATAGTATAATTGATTTTAGTATCCAGTGTCTGAATTTGAAAGGTTCTCTAACTTAAACATATTTTTCCTTTTGCAAAACATTTAAAAAACTAACGTTTGGGATATTTTCTGCCAAATTAAAAACAATAAACTCAAAAGTTCCTTTCAAAATAAAAGACACCCTGTATTAAACAAGATTCCCTAGTGCCTAGAATTCCCTAGAATTAAAAATGCTACAAAGTCATTTTTGTCATTGTGATTTTGGTGTGACATCATCCTTTTTCTCCTGAGACTATAAACAATAAAAATGTCAACATAGGTATAGAATCCAATGTATTTTTTAATCTATACATGTAAACGTAGCATAATGCTTCAGGGAACTTTGCCTCTGAGCAGCAATTGTTGTGCAGCGTAGATGAGCTAACTCCTTATGTTTTCCGATTGTTAGCATTTTTCGTCAAAGCCAAAGAGTCAAAATGGAGGAATAACTTGGTGCACGCAGATGCTGCACGCAGAGGGTGTGCAGGTGATGGGTTAGTGCCCGTAGGATGCACCATGGTTGTCTAATTTCCTCCTCTCTAGCAGTCAGGCTGCTGGAAGAAGCCCTCGTCACCAAGGAGCTCCTCCTGCAGTCGCCAGGATTTAAAGGGGGGTTGAGAAAGCAAAAATCTGCATGATACCCCTGAATCTCGCCTACCTCCCCCTTACTTACCCTTACGTGTTAAGTCACCCGCAGCATGCCCGCAGAAACATTTTCTAAACATCTGAGCCGCCTGTGCTCCGTTTTCAGCCGCAGACGGCCCGCATGCACCCGTACGGCAGGTGTGACTGAAACTGAAAACGTCAAAGCCGTCACTCCACTCAAAACCACTGGAAGATCATAAAATCTTGCTTTCGTTTTCCCCTGAAAGCACTGGCACAACAATGAGTTTCTCTTTTCCTTTGTGCAGCAACGGTGAGCACCGTGAGCCCCGGCGTGCTGAAAAACTCCAGCCTCTCGCCGAGCAGCTTCAGGAACACCACCAGCTTCAATTCAGCTGTGCGGGGTAAAATGAATTCACTAGCAATACAAAGCAACACTTTGTTTATTCCAGTAGGAACTACAGTATTTCAAGCTCTGCATGTTTTTTTGTTTTTTACTTGTGACAGATTTCAAAAGCGTAAACGTCACCATGTTGGTGTTAGCCGGGGTCCTGGGCGGCTCTCTGATGGCTCTCGGCGTGGTGTTTTATTTACGGTGAGTTCACATCAAACTCTGGCCGGTGCTGCTGACCGCTGGCTGCTGTGTTTAAACCAAGCCTCGTTTTGGTTTTCACCTCAGGAGGTCACGGAGGAACCGAGAGGTCAAGAAGGTGACCATGGACCCCGCTGAGCTGGAGCTCATGCAGCCTGTCCAGTGACGCTGGAGAACCTTTTTTTTATTACTGAGGGGCTAAGACTCCTTCTGGCAGCTCTACAATGAAAGTCCTATGAAGTGCTGGATTCATGAAGCCAATCGCTCCCACCAGGGAGGAACCAAGTCGACTGATCGATTCTCATCATTCGCCTAGATTCTGCTTTCACAGGGCTAACGAGGTTTACCTTCGTTTCTCCAGCCCACAGCGTCCACGCAGCATCCATTCTTTCAGTGTTCGTCAGGGGGCGTGGCAAAGAAGTGGAATGTGTATGATGTATGTGTCTGATGACTGCGAGGAACGCTCAGGATTTGCTGACTCTGCGGGAACACCAAATGCTCCTAAACCCCCGTTTGGACTCATTGGTGACTTTGTGCCACACGGGATCGGATTCCTCAGCCCAAGCCGTTTGTGTCCGTTCTTCTGCCGTCTTGTGGTCGATCATGTGACAACACAAACACACAGTCTTGTTGAAGAAATATTATTCATTCATTGTTTTATAACTATGTTTTTGAGTGATTTACTTTGTTTTTTGTCAATAAAGAAGCTTCTTTACCGACTCTTTTGACAAACAGCTACGATACCTCCTGGCCTTAGTCACTTGTCGACCTGTACAGGTGTTGCAGGATTTTGGGTTGTCCGCGCCCGTAGAGGGTCGTACAGAGGAGCAGCCACATTTTGGGAGAGCGCAGGTGAGTCTTTCACTTACCTTGAGGCTCGTACAGCCACTTTGAAGGATGTCATGAAGTACCAATAGCTGCGTTTCCGTGGACTACGAAATTGCATAAATTGGATTCACCTAAATTGGAAAAAACATTTATGTAAAAAACACGTTTTGGGCTTGGAGGAAGTGGCTTTAGAGCAGTATCAAAATGAACATATTTAGCAAACCTGCAATGGAAACACTTGTGTTGGACTTAAATGAGTCCCACCAACCGGATGGTAAGGCCCGGGAACCGGCTGTGGAATTGTTTGACCCACAGCTCCTCTGTAAAATCACTGACCATCATTTCCCAAAATGTTATCATCCGTAGCCGCTCCCACGTGTGAGGAGCTCGCCGCTCCACGGCCTGAGCGTCTCCTTTGATAGATCATGACGATGAGCGCTTGCACCGTGGCAGAAACATTGACGTACGGAGGATGAGGTGGTACGTACGCTTTGGGGGTGTTTTTCTGCTACTTCACCGTGTGGATGGGAGGATGGGCGAAGCCAAGTACAGTCCAATCCTGAGCGAGAACCTTTCTTCCCTCCACCAGGAGGCTGAAATGGGTGGTGGACGAGTCTTGAACTGGTTCATGGCTTAAGACATTGTTGGATGTTTATACGTTTTTAACACAGCGTTGTGTTTCCAGAAATAAAATGGGCAAACGTACAGCCGAGACGACCAAGGAATAGCTGAAGGAGAAGCATGAGAAGGTCATGGAGTGATCCAGCTAAGTCTCCAGACCTCAACCCTATAGAAGACCTATGGAGAGAGCTGAAGATCAGAGCTTTTTAAGTGATGGCTGCCAATCTGAATGATCTAGGAGAGATTTGTAAAGAAGAGTTGAGCAAAATTTCTCCTGACGTGGGCAGAAACCTCCTCGTCAACTACAAGAAATATCTGACTCTGTGCCTGATATTAAGGGTTTTGCCACAAAATACCAAGTCTTTCTGGCAAGAGGGTTCAAATACCTATTTGCCTTTAAGATGGTGCAAATACATTTATATAAATTTGTTTTCTTTTCTTTTCTCTGACTTTACACACCAGTCGAATGATAAAATTCTCTATTTCTTTTTGCAAACCTACAGTATCAGCAAGGGATCAGATACTTATTTCCTCCACTGTAGATGTTAAAGTTAAAGAAACCTCTGCAACAGCTGATGACTAAACCATTTAAGTCTGATCTTAACCTCAGTAAATGCAGCATGGTTTGAGTTTGATGTGAGGTGCAGCTCAGACGGTATAAAAACTCCTCACCACAGCAGAGGGGAGCTTTTGCTGCGACGCTGTGCTTCATGCCTCCAGAATGGAAAAGAAGTAAAGCAGATGGCGGTTTCTTTTAGCTAAGCGTACAAAGCAGGTCTGTGGTTGAGATCTGCTTACTATACTTTGTTGCATACGACTTGCACGTGTCACACCTGCTGTTGATGATTTCCTTTGACCCAGAAAACCCACATTCACTTTCGTCACTTGGATTACAGTTCACACTTTCAAAGTTTGAGTTTGAATTATTCAGAACTTTAATCTTTATGTTACCTTCAATGCACTGATTCGTCTTAATTTTTGGAGAAATAAATGAGATTTACCCGCCAAAGATGTATCCCTTTTTATGGAAATTACATAGTTTTAAAAATCTACAGTAAAATGTTTTTCAAACAGAAATTCTCATATATTCCAGATGACCTTTTTTTTAACGCTGCAAGGCTCACCAGATTATAAACCTCACCGTCAATCGAACGTCTATTTTTGAACGTATGCCATAAATAAGGCGCACCAAACTGCAAGGTGCATTAACCCTTGTGCTATCTTAGATGACCCCACCCTTGCATTGACGTGTTCTCCCTACCATGACAAAGGTGGATAAAGGTGGAAAGATTTCATGTAATCCATGGACACCAGTGAAGATCACAAATCCTTGAAGAAAAAAGGTTCAGAGCACTGTCTAGTGGGGTCTAGATGACCCAACTCCCAACGTTAAAGTGCCTAGGATAGCACAAGGGTTAAACAAGAAAAAAGAGATAAGTCCATCAGTCAGACGTTATTTCCTGTGTTCATGGTAATTCTAGAGCTTGTTTGGACCACGCTAAACAATCGCTACATCAGAAGCGTTAGCCACATTAGTGTGTTCAAAGTCCCTGTGAGTCCCAACTATGTTTGCAACAGATGAAAAATTAGACTGAAACGGCTGAGACAAACTAAACTAAACAAACTCTCAACTTTTAGAGTAAAACATATAAAAGTACAGTCCTACCTACACGTTAGCTGCGTTGGTGTGTTCACAATAATCCTCAACCTTGTTTGCAACACAGATAAAACAGACTGATGCTGCTAAAACAAACATTACTGTGACTATGCTAACTCCCAACCTGACACACTAGCTGCGTTAGCATGTTCACAAGAACACCCAAACATTTTGACAGAGCGCCTCTCAAATTTGCTTTGCCATCTGTGAACACAATCAGAATGTATTCATGTATGAGGTGCTCTGGATTACAAGGCGTGCTGTCATTATTACAAAAAATTGTGTTTTCTAGTTTTTATGTGCCTTATGGTGAAGAAAATACGGTGACCCCTTCACATGGGTCGCTAATTTGCAGCTTATCATTTAATGGAGGACTCCACTTAATATAGCATTACCTAGAATTAAAAAAGAACATTAACTGGAAATACATTTAGGCATGTGGGGGTTAATGGTACAAACCTTTCTTCTCTAGCACGGGGGTCGGCAAACTGCGACTCCGGAGCCACAAGCGGCTCTTTCATCCTTGTGCTCTGGCTCTCTGTGGTTTAGTAAATGAAGAAATATATGTTTTCTGTCTTATTTTTATTACGTTGAAGTTTTAATCTTCAGTGTGTCATGACCGTCTTTTGAACTCTAAAGGCTCACCCTCTTCTGCATTCCTTTAGATAAATTTATGGATGCAGATCCAGACCCCCCCTTTTTCCGCGTATGGAGAGACATTGATCCATTTGTGTGCAGGCCAGGAAGGTGTGCTGAGACAGAGTATATTATGCCATGGACCAGATCTAAACCATCTGTGCGGAGGATCCATCCTGGGAACAGAGCTATAAAACCAATCTGATACTAAGGAGAAGCTGACCTTTCACCCCAGTGCGTGCTATGGAATTAAAGCTGTCCGAACTGACGGTGAGCCGAAATGGTGACCATTTCTGCAGTGTGGACCTCCAAATATGGGCCGGCGGAAGCAGGCGGTCCATCTGTCGACGAATCCATGCTCCCAGGGGGAGGAGGCTGGCGGATGCCCGATCCGCCATGATAAAACTTTCATGCAGAACTTTTCCTTTGTTCTCCTCATCTGTCTGCATCCTAAGGCGCATCTAACTTTTGTGCATTTGTAGACTTTATAGATTGAGAACCTAGATGTGTTTAATTGGTTTTAGAACTTTTGTTAGGGAAATAAAATGTGTATCTTTATCCGGTCGAATCCTGGTCTGCTTTTCATCCCTTCCGACTTCTTTAACACGCATGGGAAGATCTGAAAAGCAAACAGATTTTCCCACATAAAATAACCATCATGTTCTCATATTGTCATGGTGCCTTTAACACTGTCAGGTAGGGCGCGCAAGCAGGATGTCGAGAGCAGCGTGAACGTGCGGAGGGGGCTTCTTGGGGGACACATGAACACCCAAAATAAAAAAGGCATTTTTTCCTGGACTAAAAACATAAATCTCTGCTTAAAATTGATTGCATCTGCCTTAGGGCGCCCATACTATCCAACCGCCCCCGCTGGGGGGGGGGGGGGGGGTTGTTGCATGCCACAGAAAACAACTTGGATCTGTAGAGGATGTGAACAGGTAGAGAGGCGGGGGCAGGGCTTAGACTCTGCAACAGAGACAGAAAAGTCTATTCAAGGTTGTGGAAAATGGACGAGATCAATAGAAACATTATAAATATCCTGACATTTTTAATCAATACAAGTATCGCCAAATTGAATATCACGATATATTGGCAAAACAATTTTTTTCCTACACCCCTAGTTTTGCGGCTCGCTGTGCTTTCATTTCTGTGAGAAACTAATCCAATTGGTTCTTTGAGCGGTAAAGGTTGCCAACCCCTGGTCTAGCAGATTCTATTCCTAGCTTGTTTTGGGGTCTAATCATATTTCCGACCCCCTCTAGTAGTGTTGAACCTCTTGTCATGACGCTCAAGGCGTGAGAACCCAGATGCTGAAACCCAGAGGAAAGACAGGTGAGTAAGGGTTTATTGGTTCTCCAGAGCTGGAAGTAGTTGTGGCTGAATAAAGTCCGGTCTTGACGGCGGCTGGTGGCGTGGCTGGAGGGCTTAGAGCGGTGAGTGTGATCCGTGAGGTCTTCAGGTTTTCCTGAGAGCCGCAGAGTGGAAGGCAGCCCTGACGTCACTCGTGAGATGCTGGTACCCTGAGACAAAGGAGTGAGAGTTAGTGCAAGGCTGAGCGCAAGGCATGAGCATAAGCGCTTAGACAGAGAACCAGGCTTAGCCACCATAAGGGGCAACGAACTGGCATTGAACTGCTGGGTGAGGTCTCCTTTTAAACAGCATGGCAGATGAGGTGAGTGAAGTCAGCTGGTGGCAATCAGGGAGCAGAGCAGGCAGAGCTGGAGGGGGAGGAGTCTGACAGGTACTATGTCACCTTTCCTGCTTTTACTGTAGGGGAGACCTTCTTCTTCTCTGTACGACCCTTCTTCTTCTTCCCTTTGTTCAGACCTTAGAGCGTCCAAACATGCTAAGACACACCAGTTTTAGAACACACACACACAAACTCATCCCACAACAGTTGGCTCTTTTTCCTACACTGAGTGAATTGTCTCTTTGATGAAGATCTGTCGCAGCAAATCCTCCCTGGGGAAACAGAAAACCGTTTCTTCAAAGCAATAATCTCCTTACATATTTCTCTGTGCTCTAGGCCACTAATATTCCAGAAAATGTTCTTTCAGAGGAGACCCTGTGGAGTTTCTTGGAGTGAAAAAGCTGTGCGATAAATCTCTCTGGGTGTCAAAGCTGGAGCAACATTGTTAGGATTCTTGCGGGTATTACTCACTGGCCCAAACTAAGAACTACCATTTGTTCTGTCGAGAAGGTTGAAGAAATACACAGAGCTGGAGACTTGTAAGTGGACTTCCACTGCAGGATCATGAAGTAACACAGCAGTCCGTTGGGTTGTGTAACCGCTGCTTACACAACCCAACAGATGGTTGATCACATCCTGTTGGCTGAGAAAAGCAGCTTCCTACATTTCATTGTACATTTCATTGTACACGTGTATGATGCAATTGTACATGTGCACAGTGACAATAAAGGCATTCTATTCTATTTATTAAAGAACATGACACCTTTTATTGTATAATACACATATCAGAAAAAGGGGTTCATAAAAAATCTACTTGTTGATGGTTTGAGTTCTCAAGAAGAGTACAAAAAATATCAGACACAAGTGAATCCAAAAACAGTTCATTGATTAAAGGTTTCAGTCGACAGGTCTTTATGTGAATTTCGTTTTGATCTGCTCAAAATGTTTGATCAGTTCAGAATAACGCAGTTTATGTCTATTTGAGGTAGTTTAGATGCATTTATTATGTAAATCTTACACAAATGTGGGCGATTTATGTAAAATGCATACGCAAATAAGTGGCTTTTCTCGACTGTTCTAAAACTTATCACGGACATATCAAATTCGTATGTGACCCCAGAGTCACGAATGGATTGCACATAAACAGCACAATAATCACGCATGTTTCAAGTTCTATGTTGATGTTCATGTAGTTTATTCGTACTTCTTTCGTGGTTTTAACGTGGTTCATTAAATACATCTGGGAAAATTTCACGCAACTACCACAACTTTTCTCACTCCTTCCACATACACATACACACATTCCACATACACACATTCACGTATGACCAATTGTCATGTGATTACTCCGTGCAGGCAGCTGTGGAGTAAAAGTGGATTTAAAAAGTGGATTTAGTTTGTTTAATTTTTAACACACAGCCCCTTCAGTAGCTTATGGCTCAGTCACAACTGCCCTTACAGGTGGATATGTGCTGTCTGTGGGCAAAAAAAATGGGCAAACGAATGCGGGGCATCCAAGTGGCTCATTTGAAATTTTAAGATCTTAGACCGCGCAGTGAACCCACAAGGTGAAAATGTTCCTGCACTTTTTCTACGGGCATGCTGCGGACGACAAGTCCTAGCGAACCCTTAAAAGTAAGAGTGAAGTTGGTGAGATGCAGGAGTGTCGTGGGGAATCTTTTCAACCCTACGGAACCCTGTGCTAAGAGCCCATTAGTGCTGTTCATGTGATATGGTTGTGATATGGTGGACAAAATTGTTGGTACCCCTCAGTTAAAGTAAGAAACTCCACAATGCTCACTGAAATGACTTGAAGCGTTCAAAAGTGACAATAAATTAAAACATTTTGAAAATTAAATAATCAAAATAGGGCTGGACAAAAATGATGGTACCCATAACTTAATACTTCTCCAGTTGTCTCAGGTTTGATGGGTGTCTTCTCCAAACGGCATGTTTCAGCTCCTTCCACTAATGTTCAATGGGATTCAGATCGGGGCTCATAGAAGGCCACTTCAGAATAGTCCAACGCTTTTCTCTCAGCCATTCTTGGGGGTGTTTGGCTGTGTGTTCTGGGTCGTTGTCTTGTTGGAAGACCCATGACCTGCAACTGAGCAACGTACCCTGTACTGCACACCACTGTAAGTGTGTACTCCCCGGTGTCCCTTGTGCGCAGCCTGACTGTTAGAAATTAAAAATTAGACAAAGTGTAGTTTGTGTGGAAATCCTACAGGTGTCCGACTGGCACTTACGTACCACCTGGGTTATTGCCCCACCAGGCAAACCTACCGCGTCCTAAGGGTGATGTCCTGTCTAGGGAGTCTAGGGGATATGTCCTGTAAGCGGGAGCGGCGTTGTATGAGCTGCCCCCCCACCCTCAACCGCCCCCCTACCTTTATCTGCTCTCACCCTTGATGCCCACCTCTACGCACCACCACCACTGCTCTCTCCACCCACCTGTGACCCAACCCCACTTACTGAGCAGCCACTATGCGCATCTGACTCCCCCTTCTCTTTCTGTAACTCTAACTGAGCTGTATGTGGCTAAAAATGCTAGCATTGCGATCAGCATCATTAACTGACTGAGAAAAAAACAATGCTTAATGGATAACTAGCATAGGTATCCTAATGTGGCTAAAAGTGCTAGCATTGCCATCAGCATCGTGGGATATTTTCTAGACTAACATTGACGTGCAAAGAACTTTTTTGAAAAACAAAAAATAAGAATTTGGTTGCTAAAAAACCTGAAGTTATGTATGATGATGTTTGTTATTTCTGATTCCTTAGTTTGAGTTGCTGGATGGTTTAGATGTGTGCAACAATGACGAGTTAGGAGAGTTTCAAAGTTCTACTGAGATTTGAACTTGAAAGGCATGGCTGAGAATGTTTGTTATTTTTGAATCATTACATTGAGGAACTAGATTGTTTAGATCCATGTAACTATAATGAGTAAGAAGAGTATGTTGGGTTTGAAGGTTCTACTGAGATTTGAACTCAGACTACTGGATTCAGAGTCCAGAGTGCTAACCATTACACCATAGAACCCTATGTCTGATTAAATCCTTACAGGCTTCAATAAAATAAATTCTAACAAATTGGAAAATATGCAGACCAATGCAAAAGATTTCTGAACAAAAAATTATTATGTGACCAATTAATTTGGCACATTTTGTTCACTAACTGAAGTGTATAGATTTTTTGCGAACCAACAAAATCTTTTTCTTTTTGTTCGAAAAATATCTATACAGAGACCAGAAAACTGAAATTATGAAATTATGTACGACCATGTCCGTTATTTTGAGTCCATTAGTTTGGGTTACGGTATTTTTGGGTGCTTTTTCAAAAAAAAAAAGAATGATGGTGGCCTCTTCTGAGGTCAAAGGTCGACAAAACTCCAGAGTTAAGCTAGCGGCATGTGAGTGAAATTTCATGAAAAACGATTGAAAAAAAGTTGATTTTCCTTTATTTTGTAACGGAACGCAGCCTATTATAACTGTTATTTTATTCTATTATTTTTTAAGCTGCTTGCACTGTGGGGTGAGAGGAAAGTAATCATCTGTTCTGCGGGTCTTGTGTATGCAGGACATTTGACAAAAAAGCTGACTTTGACTTTGACCAATGTGGTTAAAAGTAGCATCGCGATCAGCATCATGGGATGTTTTCTACACTAGCATTAAAGTGCATAGAACTTTTTTTAAAACAAAAAATAAGAATCTGGTTGCTATAAAAATTGAATTTATATATGATTCTGCCTGTTGTTTTTAATTCCTTAGTTTGAGTTACTGTATTGTTTAGATCCATGTAACAAGGATGAGTTGAGAGAGTTTCTAGGTTCTATTAAACTTTGAACTCAGACTCTGGATTCAGAGTCCAGAGTGCTAACCACTACACCATGGAACCCTATGTCCACTTACATCCTTGCAGGCTTGAATACAAAAGGTTATAACAAATTGGAAAATATGCAGACCCATGCAAAATATTAATGAACAACAAATTATGATGACACCAATTAATTTGGTAAATTTTGTGCACTAACTGATGTGTATAGATTTTTTTGGAACCAAAAAAAAATTTTTTTTGCTAGAGACCAGAAAACTGAAATTATGTACGATCATGTCAGTTATTTTGAGTTCATTAGTTTGGGTCACGGTATTTTTTGGGTGCTTTGTTAAAAAAATGAATAATGTCGGCCTCTTCTCGAGGTCAAAGGTCGATAAAACTCCAGTGTTGGTTGTAGAGTTAAGCTTGCGGCATAAGCGTGAAATTCTGTGAAAACGCTCAAAAGTAGAGAGGTAATCCTGTGGTCCACAAAGCAGACGCCAGCGCTCTGCTCACGCTCCAGCTCTGGTCATACATAGACCAGACAACTCTCAGTCAGGCTCCCTGGACCCCCAATCTCACAGAGATCCTTCAATAAGACACCAACGAGGACACAGTTGAATGCCTTATCCAAATCCTGAAAGACTGGATGAGAAACTCCTACCAACCCTCCAGCACCATACAGAGGATATAGAGCTGGTCCAATCTACAATTCCAAAATCGAGTGCACTAGAAATGTCCCGGAAGTCTCTGCGAAAAACCAGTGTGGATCAATGCTAACTACACTGGTGAATATAGACTGTGAATCATTATTTTGAAGCTTATTCATTTCGGTTTCGTTAATGGTTAGCTAACATTAAGGAGTGAGTTCCAACCATTTTCAGAAGTTATTAACACATTTTTTAAAATATGTATGCACGGTGGCGCAGTGGTTAGTGCTCTTGCCTCACAGCAAGAAGGCACCCGGTTCAAGTCCCGGCTGGGGGACATGAAAAACAGAACATCAATGGGGGACCTTTCTGTGTGGAGTTAGCATGTTCTCCCCGTGCATGCGTGGGTTTTCTCCGGGGTCTCCATCCAAAAACATGCTACATACAAACATAGGTTGATTGGCAACTCTAAATTGTCCATAGGTGTGAGAGTGAATGGATGTGTGATTGAGGATATTCTACCCTGCACAGACTGGCGACCAGTCCAGCGTATCCCTTGCCTATGCCCAAGTGGCCAGGATAGGCTCCGGCAACCCCGTGACCCCAAAAGGGAATAAGCGGTTAAGAAGATGAATGATGAATGTAGGGACAGATGAGGATGTAGAAAAATTGGTCCACCTGCAGATGGAGGCTTACGATTCACCTCAGCTGCTGGATGGGAGTAAGATTACAGCTCAGATTTTTATTCATGTATCATTAAACTAACAACATTAGCCTTGTTTGATGAACATAAAATCCATGCGGGAAATGCTGCAATCTACATCTTGGCAGCACGTAAATATGTGGGAATAACATCAGCCTTTATTTTGTCAGGACACAACTGGAAACACAAATCCACAATGATTGTTTGAACGGTTTCTTAGCACCAAGAAGCATTCCTGCTTTGAAAAGCTCACACACCGCCCCAAAGCCGCTGTGTGGGCTGAAGGCCCAAGCTCTGCTGGGACACACGGTTCTCCTGAGTGGGGCAGCCGCTAACCCAGAGCGGCGGGACGGATCACAGTCCAAGTCTCCCACACATAACAAAACAACAGAACACACACGTAACAAAGCATCTTCCCCTCCCCTCAAAAACACATAATAAGTCCGGCTGCTCTCCTCAGAGACACGGTTCACTCGGTCCACTGGCACC
>CM074507.1:3213951-3235845 GCA_037389245.1 Oryzias sinensis
GAGAGTTGTCTGGTCTATGTATGACCAGAGCTGGAGCGTGAGCAGAGCGCTGGCGTCTGCTTTGTGGACCACAGGATTTCCTCTCTACTTTCGAGCGTTTTCACAGAATTTCACGCACATGCCGCAAGCTTAACTCTACAACCAACACTGGAGTTTTATCGACCTTTGACATCGAGAAGAGGCCGAAATTATTCATTTTTTTAACAAAGCGCCCAAAAAATACCGTGACCCAAACTAATGAACTCAAAATAACTTACATGATCGTACATAATTTCAGTTTTCTGGTCTCTAGCAAAAAAAAATTTTTTTTGGTTCGAAAAAATCTATACACATCAATCAGTTAGTGAACAAAATTTGCCAAATTAATTGGTGACATCATAATTTGTTGTTCATTAATATTTTGCATGGGTCTGCATATTTTCCAATTTGTTATAACCTTTTGTATTCAAGCCTGCAAGGATGTAAGTGGACATAGGGTGCCATGGTGTAGTGGTTAGCCCTCTGGACTCTGAATCCAGAGTCTGAGTTCAAAGTTCAATAGAACCTAGAAACTCTCTCAACTCATCCTTGTTACATGGATCTAAACAATACAGTAACTCAAACTAAGGAATTAAAAATAACAGGCAGAATCATATATAAATTAAATTTTATAGCAACCAGATTCTTATTTTTTGTTTTAAAAAAAGTTCTATGCACTTTAATGCTTGTGTAGAAAATATCCCATGATGCTGATCGCGATGCTACTTTAAGCCACATTAGTCAAAGTCAAAGTCAGCTTTATTGTCAAATCTCCTGCATACACAAGACCCGCAGAACAGATGATTACTTTCCTCTCACCCCACAGTGCAAGCAGCTTAAAAAATAATTGAATAAAATAACAGTTATAATAGGCTGCGTTCCGTTACAAAATAAAGGAAAATCAACTTTTTTCAAGCGATTTTCATGAAATTTCACTCACATGCCGCTAGCTTAACTCTGGAGTTTTGTCGACCTTTGACCTCAGAAGAGGCCACCATCATTCTTTTTTTTTTGAAAAAGCACCTAAAAGTACCGTAACCCAAACTAATGGACTCAAAATAACTGACATGGTTGTACAAAATTTCATAATTTCAGTTTTCTGGTCTCTGTATAGATATTTTTCGAACAAAAAGAAAAAGATTTTGTTTGTTCGCAAAAAATCTATACACTTCAGTTAGTGAATAAAATGTGCCATATTAATTAGTCACATCATAATTTTTTGTTTGTAAATCATTTGTGTTGGTCTGCATATTTTCCAATTTGTTTAAATTTATTTTATTGAGCCTATAAGGATGTAAGTGGACATAGGGTTCTATGGTGTAATGGTTCGCACTCTGGACTCTGAATCCAGTAGTCTGAGTTCAAATCTCAGTAGAACCTCAAAACCCAACTTACTCTTCTTACTCATTGTAGTTACATGGATCTAAACAATCTAGTTCCTCAATGTAACGATTCAAAAATAACAAACATTCTCAGCCATGCCTTTCAAGTTCAAATCTCAGTAGAACCTGGGGCCTGTTTCAGAAAGGAGGTTAAGTGTAAACTCTGAGTTCATTAACCCTGAAATCAGGGAAACCCTGGGTTTTCTGTTTCAGAATGGGAGGTTTGTTAAACCAGAGAAAGCAGAGTAAGTCAAACCCGTTTCTGAAAGAGACGTAACTTCTACTCGGAGTCCGTATTCATGGTTACTTATGCTGTGAACCTAACCTGGTCGGGAGCAGGTTTTATTCTCCAAACTCAAAGTTTCTGCCGGTCCCCTCCCCTTTTTAAAGACGAAGCGGTATTTTTCGCTTTAACCTTCATTGCCCACATGTCCGTCACACAGAGACGGTCTAAGTGACAAGAATGGCTTGTCCTTTTTTGGAGGACCCAATAGAGGAGGAGGCTGCATTAATTCATAGAGAATTACATTTACGTCGTGCGAGGATTTTGAGAAGACTCGATTTTTTTTTTCACTTTTAGCTGCTGCCATGTTCTTTTAATTCCTGCAGGATTGCATCTACATGAAAATGAAATCAGGGACATTGAATTAGATTAATGTAACAATTACATTTTGGAAACACAATTTTCTAGCACTGCTTACTTTCTTAATCCCGTATAAACCTATACCACTTGATCAATACAAGGGTAGTGTTGCAGTGTGTGTGTGCTGAGCGGGGTGCGAGCCACGAGAGACAAGGGGAGGGGCGATTGCAGGTGCAGATGGGGGGGGGGGGGCGGAGCAGAGGTGTGTGCGTGGTATATATTGTGTGTTCGGAGGACGGAGCACTTAGTTAAATAAAGAGAAGGTGTCATTCCCAGAATAACTGTTTTGGAGTCATTCTTAATCCGCTCTGGAGGTTGAGGGTTTCCAACGGGAAGTGAACCCCGAAGGAGAATTCCCTTCGGCCCTGAAGGAAATCTCCCTGCGCTTCTGACCACGGTCGGAAAGACGAGAGAAAAGAAAGGAGAAGTCTTCGCGCAGCGAAAGGTTCAACAGTAGACAAAAGTTCACTTTTAAAAACACAATTGCATGTATTAATATTAAACTGACCAACGTTTGCTAGAGGGGAAGGTTAACAAAAAAGTCCTCTAAACATTATCAACGTTAAATGCATTTTTCCCCAGATTGGTCCTGTACACTATGCAGCATTTCATGCATTTACACCAGGAATAACACTTCAAACGTACAATAATAATATCGCCATTTTTTATTTCACACCTTACGCTATTTAAAAAGTTATTACAGCCAATATTTTATAACAATGATTTAAATGCAAACTTAGGCATTAACTTGAGCAGCTATGTTTCCCACGCTAACTGTCTCTGTTATGCAGATGCAGCGGTGTTGCTTTTCTTCTGGAATATGTGCTCATATTCACTGTAACTCTGCAGAAGCACGTCAAGTTCAGCTGGCGAAAAATACGCAGACCTCTTTTTTTCACGGTTGCCATGGTGACTCGTGATATCTGCGCTCCATTGATAATGGCTTCTTATAGTCGCGGTGCGCACGCTTAACTCCGAATCAGTCCACTCAGAGTTGATTGACCTAACTCGGATCAGCTTCTCTTAAACAGAAAACTCAGAGTTGTTAATCTCCCGATTGACCAACTCAGAGTTCAAGTTCAACCTCAGAGTTGGTCCAACCTCCTTTCTGAAACAGGCCCCTGGAAACTCTCCTAACTCGTCATTGTTGCACACATCTAAACCATCCAGCAACTCAAACTAAGGAATTAGAAATAACAAACATCATAACGTACATAAATTCAGGTTTTCCAACCAAATTCTTATTTTTTGTTTTTCAAAAAAGTTCTTTGCACGTCAATGTTAGTGTAGAAAATATCCCACGATGCTGATGGCAATGCTAGCACTTTTAGCCACATTAGGATAACTATGCTAGTTATCCATTAAGCACTGTGTTTTTCTTAGTCAGTTGATGATACTGATCGCAATGCTAGCATTTTTAGGCACATACAGCTCAGTTAGCCTTACAGAAAGAAAAGTCAGATGCGCATAGTGGCTGCTCAGTAAGTGGGGTTGGGTCACAGGTGGGTGGTGAGAGCAGTGGTGGTGGTGCGTAGAGGTGGGCATCAAGGGTGAGACCAGATAAAGGTAGTGGGGCGGTCGAGGGTGGGGGGGCAGCTCATACAACGCCGCTCCCGCTTACAGGACATCTCCCCTAGACTCCCTAGACAGGACATCACCCTTAGGACGCGGTAGGTTTGCCTGGTGGGGCAATAACCCAGGTGGTACGTAAGTGCCAGTAGGACACCTGTAGGATTTCCACACAAACTACACTTTGTCTAATTTTGTAATTTATAACAGTCAGGCTGCGCACAAGGGACACCCGGGAGTACAACTTACAGTGGTGTGCAGTACAGGGTACGTTGCTCAGTCGCAGGTCATGGGTCTTCCAACAGGACAACGACCCAGAACACACAGCCAAACACCCCCAAGAATGGCTAAGAGAAAAGCGTTGGACTATTCTGAAGTGGCCTTCTATGAGCCCCGATCTGAATCCCATTGAACATCAGTGGAAGGAGGTGAAACATGCTGTTTGGAGAATACACCCATCAAACCTGAGACAACTGGAGAAGTATTAAGTTATGGGTACCATCATTTTTGTCCAGCCCTATTTTGATTATTTAATTTTCAAAATGTTTTAATTTATTGTCACTTTTGAACGCTTCAAGTCATTTCAGTGAGCATTGTGGAGTTTCTTACTTTAACTGAGGGGTACGAACAATTTTGTCCACCATATCACAACGATATCACATGAACAGCACTAATGGGCTCTTAGCACAGGGTTCCGTAGGGTTGAAAAAATTCCCCACGACACTCCTGCATCTCACCAACTTCACTCTTACTTATAAGGGTTCGCTAGGACTTGTCGTCCGCAGCATGCCCGTAGAAAAAGTGCAGGAACATTTTCACCTTGTGGGTTCACTGCGCTGTCTAAGATCTTAAAATTTCAAATGAGCCACTTGGATGCCCCGCATACGTTTGCCCATTTTTTTTGCCCACGGACAGCTCATATCCACCTGTAAGGGCAGTTGTGACTGAGCCATAAGCTACTGAAGGGGCTGTGTGTTAAAAATTAAACAAACTAACTCCACTTTTTAAATCCACATTTACTCCACAGCTGCCTGCACGGAGTTATCAGATGACAATTGGTCATACGTGAATATATGTGGAAGGAGTGAGAAAAGTTGTGGTATCTGCATGAAATTTTCGCAGATGTATCACAAATGAACCACGTTAAAACCACGAAAGAAGTACGAATAAACTACATGAACATCAACATAGAACTTGAAAATGCGTGATTATTGTGCTGTTTATGTGCAATCCATTCGTGATTCTGGGGTCACATACGAATTTGATATGTCCATGATAAGTTTTAGAACAGTCAAGAAAAGCCACTTATTTGCGTATGCATTTTACAAAAATCGCCCACATTTGTGTAAGATTTACATAATAAATGCGTATAAACTACCTCAAATAGACATAAACTGCGTTATTCTCAACTGACCAAACATTTTGAGCAGATTAAAACCAAATTCACATAAAGACCTGTCGACTGAAACCCTTAATCAATGAACTGTTTTTGGATTCACTTGTGTCTGATATTTTTTGTACTCTTCTTGAGAACTCAAACCATCAACAAGTAGATTTTTTATGAACCCCTATTTCTGATATGTGTATTATACAATAAAAGGTGTCATGTTCTTTAATAAATAGAATAGAATAGAATAGAATGCCTTTATTGTCACTGTGCACATGTACAATTTGCATCATACATGTGTACAATGAAATGTAGGAAGCTGCTTTTCTCAGCCAACAGGATGTGATCAACCATCTGTTGGGTTGTGTAAGCAGCGGTTACACAACCCAACGGACTGCTGTGTTACTTCATGATCCTGCAGTGGAAGTCCACTTACAAGTCTCCAGCTCTTTGTATTTATTCAACCTTCTCGAAAGAACAAATGGTAGTTCTTAGTTTGGGCCAGTGAGTAATACCCACAAGAATCCTAACAATGTTGCTCCAGCTTTGACACCCAGAGAGATTTATCGCACAGCTTTTTCACTCCAAGAAACTCCACAGGCTCTCCTCTGAAAGAACATTTTCTGGAATATTAGTGGCCTAGAGCACAGAGAAATATGTAAGGAGATTATTGCTTTGAAGAAACGGTTTTCTGTTTCCCCAGGGAGGATTTGCTGCGACAGATCTTCATCAAAGAGACACTTCACTCAGTGTAGGAAAAAGAGCCAACTGTTGTGGGATGAGTTTGTGTTTGTGTGTTCTAAAACTGGTGTGTCTTAGCATGTTTGGACCCTCTTAGGCTCTGAACAAAGGGAATGACCCCCAGAGGAAGACCAGCCTCTGTCCCTGAAGAAGGTCTCCCCTACAGTAAAAGCAGGAAAGGTGACACAGTGCCTGTCAGACTCCTCCCCCTCCAGCTCTGCCTGCTCTGCTCCCTGATTGCCACCAGCTGACTTCACTCACCTCATCTGCCATGCTGTTTAAAAGGAGACCTCATCCATCAGTTCAACGCCAGTTTGTTGCCCCTTATGGTGGCTAAGGCTGGTTCTCTGTCTAAGCTCTTATGCGCATGCCTTGCGCTCAGCCTTGCACTAACTCTCACTCCTTTGTCTCAGGGTACCAGCATCTCACGAGTGACGTCAGGGCTGCCTCCCACTCTGCGGCTCTCAGGAAAACCTGAAGACCTCATGGATCACACTCACCGCTCTAAGCCCTCCAGCCACGCCACCAGCCGCCGTCAAGACCAGACTTCATTCAGCCACAACTACTTCCAGCTCTGGAGAACCAATAAACCCTTTCTCACCAAATACTCACCTGTCTTTCCTCTGGGTTCACACGCCTTGAGCGTCATGACAAGAGGTTCAACACTACTAGAGGGTGTCGGAAATATGATTAGACCCCAAAACAAGCTAGGAATGGAATCTGCTAGACCAGGGGTTGGCAACCTTTACCACTCAAAGAACCAATTGGATCAGTTTCTCACAGAAATGAAAGCACAGCGAGCCGCAAAACTAGGGGTGTAAGGAAAAAATTGTTTTGCCAATATATCGTGATTTTTCAATTTGGCGATATTTGTATTGATTAGAAATGTTAGGATATTTATAATGTTCCTTTTGATCTCGTCCATTTTCCACAACCTTGAATATGGGTGTCACATGGGAATCATGTGTCCCCCAAGAAGCCCCCTCCGGACGTTCACGCTGCTCTCGACATCCTGCTTGCGCGCCCTACCTGACGGTGTTAAAGGCACCATGACAATATGAGAACATGATGGTTATTTAGTTGGAAAAAATTTGTTTGCTTTTCAGATCTTCCCATGCGTGTTAAAGAAGTCGGAAGGGATAAAAAGCAGACCAGGATTTGACCGGATAAAGATACACAACATTTTATTTCCCTAACAAAAGTTCTAAAACAAATTAATAAACACATCTGGGTTCTCAATCTATAAAGTCTACAAATGCACAAAAGTTAGATGCGCCTTAGGATGCAGACAGATGAGGAGAACAAAGGAAAAGTTCTGCATGAAAGTTTTATCATGGCGGATCGGGCATCCGCCAGCCTCCTCCCCCTGGAAGCATGGAGTCGTCGACAGATGGACCGCCTGCTTCCGCCGGCCCATATTTGGAGGTCCACACAGTCACCGTCAGTTCGGACAGCTTTAATTCCATAGCACGCACTGGGGTGAAAGGTCAGCTTCTCCTTAGTATCAGATTGGTTTTATAGCTCTGTTCCCAGGATGGATCCTCCGCACAGATGGTTTAGATCTGGTCCATGGCATAATATACTCTGTCTCAGCACACCTTCCTGGCCTGCACACAAATGGATCAATGTCTCTCCATACGCGGAAAAATGGGGGGTCTGGATCTGCATCCATAAATGTATCTAAAGGAATGCAGAAGAGGGTGAGCCTTTAGAGTTCAAAAGACGGTCCCGACACACTGAAGATTAAAACTTCAACGTAATAAAAATAAGACAGAAAACATATATTTCTTCATTTACTAAACCACAGAGAGCCACAGCACAAGGATGAAAGAGCCGCTTGTGGCTCCGGAGTCGCAGGTTGCCGACCCCCGTGCTAGAGAAGAAAGGTTTGTACCATTAACCCCCACATGCCTAAATGTATTTCCAGTTAATGTTCTTTTTTAATTCTAGGTAATGCTATATTAAGTGGAGTCCTCCATTAAATGATAAGCTACAAATTAGCGACCCATGTGAAGGGGTCACCGTATTTTCTTCACCATAAGGCACATAAAAAATAGAAAACACAATTTTTTGTAATAATGACGGCACGCCTTGTAATCCAGAGCACCTCATACATGAATACATTCTGATTGTGTTCACAGATGGCAAAGCAAATTTGAGAGGCGCTCTGTCAAAATGTTTTGGTGTTATGAACATGCTAACGCAGCTAGTGTGTCAGGTTGGGAGTTAGCATAGTCACAAGTAATGTTTGTTTTAGCAGCATCAGTCTGTTTTATCTGGCAAACCCAAAATGTGTTAAAACAATCTTCTAGCAGCTTGAAGCATTTAACGAATCAAATAAATCCCTTTATGCTTTGACCAATCAGATGGACGCCTTCACGTTGTTGACCAATCAGATGGAGGCCTATTATGTTAGATGTTTGTCGCCCATGTCGATGAGGGTCATTTGGAGTATAATTTTTAAACTGTTGCAGTGAAATGGGAATGATGTTTTTGTTTATTTTTCTATTTGTTTATTTACCGCAAATTATATCGTTATCGCAATATCGATCACTAATATCGCAAGTTTTCCTCATATCGTGCAGCCCTAGTTCATACTAGGTCACGTTTAAGTTGTGGGCCTCTATCTTTTTTCTTCATTGTTCATTTATGTTTTGGCCACAGCTATAGGTCTTAACTTTTTCTCCTTTTTGAAAAAGACTTGGATTTTAAGTTATGTTGACTTATTTAATAACACTTGCAGTAAAATGGAAATGTAGGAGACACCAACCTATTTTATTCCTGGGCATCTATATAATTTTTTTGTAATCATTCATCTTAGTTTTGGCAAGTTCTATGGTAAATATATTTTCTTCTTTTTGAATAAAACTTGCACGTTAATTTAAGTTGTGTTGAATTATTTGAATAAAACTCACACTGAAACCAAAATGTATTGGTATTTTTCCTTTTCTATTTTTCCATTTATCGCAAGTCATACCGTCATCGCAGTTTCAAACACTGATATCGCATATCGCAGATTTTTCTAATATCGTGCAGGCCTACTCTCCACCTTTATCCACTTTTGTCATGGTAGGGAGAACACCTCAATATAAGGGGGGGGGGGGTCATCTAAGATAGCACAAGGGTTAATGCACCTTGCAGTTTGGTGCGCCTTATTTATGGCATACGTTCAAAAATAGACGTTCGATTGACGGTGAGGTTTATAATCTGGTGAGCCTTGCAGTGTTGAAAAAAAGGTCATCTGGAATATATGAGAATATCTGTTTGAAAAACATTATACTGTAGATTTTTAAAACTATATCCGGGTAAATCTAATTTATTTCTCCAAAAATTAAGACTATTTGGTGCATTGAAGGAAACGTAAAGATTAAAGTTCTGAATAATTCAAACTCAAACTTTGAAAGTGTGAACTGTAATCCAAGTGACGAAAGTGAATGTGGGTTTTCTGGGTCAAAGGAAATCATCAACAGCAGGTGTGACACGTGCAAGTCGTATGCAACAAAGTATAGTAAGCAGATCTCAACCACAGACCTGCTTTGTACGCTTAGCTAAAAGAAACCACCATCTGCTTTACGTCTTTTCCATTCTGGAGGCATGAAGCACAGCGTCGCAGCAAAAGCTCCCCTCTGCTGTAGTGAGGAGTTTTTATACCGTCTGAGCTGCACCTCACATCAAACTCAAACCATGCTGCATTTACTGAGGTTAAGATCAGACTTAAATGGTTTAGTCATCAGCTGTTGCAGAGGTTTCTTTAACTTTAACATTTACAGTGGAGGAAATAAGTATCTGATCCCTTGCTGATACTGTAGGTTTGCAAAATGAAATAGAGAATTTTATCATTCGACTGGTGTGTAAAGTCAGAGAAAAGAAAAGAAAACAAATTTATATAAATGTATTTGCACCATCTTAAAGGCAAATACGTATTTGAACCCTCTTGCCAGAAAGACTTGGTATTTTGTGGCAAAACCCTTAATATCAGGCACAGAGTCAGATATTTCTTGTAGTTGACGAGGAGGTTTCTGCACACGTCAGGAGAAATTTTGCTCAACTCTTCTTTACAAATGTCTCCTAAATCATTCAGATTGGCAGCCATCACTTAAAAAGCTCTGATCTTCAGCTCTCCCCATAGGTCTTCTATAGGGTTGAGGTCTAGAGACTAGCTGGACCACTCCATGACCTTCTCATGCTTCTCCTTCAGCTATTCCTTGGTCGTCTCGGCTGTACGTTTGTCCATTTTATTTCTGGAAACACAAGGCTGTATTAAAAACGTATAAACATCCAACAATGTTTAAAGCCATGAACCAGTTCAAGACTCGTCCACCACCCATTTCAGCCTCCTGGTGGAGGGAAGAAAGGTTCTCGCTCAGGATTGTACTGTACTTGGCTTCGCCCATCCTCCCATCCACACGGTGAAGTAGCAGAAAAACACCCCCAAAGCGTACGTACCACCGCATCCTCCCTACGTCAATGTTTCTTCCACGGGGCAAGCGCTCATCGTCATGATCTATCAAAGGAGACGCTCAGGCCGTAGAGCGGCTACTGATGATAACATTTTGGGAAATGATGGTCGGTGATTTTACAGAGGAGCTGTGGGTCAAACAATTCCACAGCCGGTTCCCGGGCCTTACCATCCGGTTGGTGGGACTCATTTAAGTCCAACACAAGTGTTTCCATTGCAGGTTTGCTAAATATGTTCATTTTGATACTGCTCTAAAGCCACCTCCTCCAAGCCCAAAATGTATTTTTTACATAAATGTTTTTTCCAATTTAGGTGAATCCAATTTATGCAATTTCGTAGTCCACGGAAACGCAGCTATTGGTACTTCATGACATCCTTCAAAGTGGCTGTACGAGCCTCAAGGTAAGTGAAAGACTCACCTGCGCTCTCCCAAAATGTGGCTGCTCCTCTGTACGACCCTCTACGGGCCCGGACAACCCAAAATCCTGCAGCACCTGTACAGGTCAACCCCCCCTGTAGGGGTCAACAAGGGACTAAGGCCAGAACCACAAAGGAGGTATCGTAGCTGTTTGTCAAAAGAGTCGGTAAAGAAGCTTCTTTATTGACAAAAAACAAAGTAAATCACTCAAAAACATAGTTATAAAACAATGAATGAATAATATTTCTTCAACAAGACTGTGTGTTTGTGTTGTCACATGATCGACCACAAGACGGCAGAAGAACGGACACAAACGGCTTCGGCTGAGGAATCCGATCCCGTGTGGCACAAAGTCACCAATGAGTCCAAACGGGGGTTTAGGAGCATTTGGTGTTCCCGCCGAGTCAGCAAATCCTGAGCGTTCCTTGCAGTCATCAGACACACAACGACTGTGTTCAAGGCAACACATACACATTCCACTTCTTTGCCTCTGCCACGCCCCCTGGCGAACACTGAAAGAATGGATGCTGCGTGGATTCTGTGGGCTGGAGAAACGAAGGTAAACCTCGTTAGCCCTGCGAAAGCAGAATCTAGGCGAATGATGAGAATCGATCAGTCGACTTGGTTCCTCCCTGGTGGGAGCGATTGGCTTCATGAATCCAGCACTTCATAGGACTTTCATTGTAGAGCTGCCAGAAGGAGTCTTAGCCCCTCAGTAATAAAAAAAAGGTTCTCCAGCGTCACTGGACAGGCTGCATGAGCTCCAGCTCAGCTGGGTCCATGGTCACCTTCTTGACCTCTCGGTTCCTCCGTGACCTCCTGAGGTGAAAACCAAAACGAGGGTTGGTTTAAACACAGCAGCCAGCGGTCAGCAGCACCAGCCAGAGTTTGATGTGAACTCACCGTAAATAAAACACCACGCCGAGAGCCATCAGAGAGCCGCCCAGGACCCCGGCTACCACCAACATGGTGACGTTTACGCTTTTGAAATCTGTCACAAGTAAAAAACAAAAAAACATGCAGAGCTTGAAATACTGTAGTTCCTACTGGAATAAACAAAGTGTTGCTTTGTATTGCTAGTGAATTCATTTTACCCCGCACAGCTGAATTGAAGCTGGTGGTGTTCCTGAAGCTGCTCGGCGAGAGGCTGGAGTTTTTCAGCACGCCGGGGCTCACGGTGCTCACCGTTGCTGCACAAAGGAAAAGAGAAACTCATTGTTGTGCCAGTGCTTTCAGGGGAAAACGAAAGCAAGATTTTATGATCTTCCAGTGGTTTTGGAGTGACGGCTTTGACGTTTTCAGTTTCAGTCACATCTGCCCGTACGGGTGCATGCAGGCCGTCTCCGGCTGAAAACGGAGCACAGGCGGCTCAGATGTTTAGAAAATGTTTCTGCGGGCATGCTGCGGGTGACTTAACACGTAAGGGTAAGTAAGGGGGAGGTAGGCGAGATTCAGGGGTATCATGCAGATTTTTGCTTTCTCAACCCCCTCAAATCCTGGCGACTGCAGGAGGAGCTCCTTGGTGACGAGGGCTTCCTCCAGCAGCCTGACTGCCAGAGAGGAGGAAATTAGACAACCATGGTGCATCCTACGGGCACTAACCCATCACCTGCACACCCTCTGCGTGCAGCATCTGCGTGCACCAAGTTATTCCTCCATTTTGACTCTTTGGCTTTGACGAAAAATGCTAACAATCGGAAAACATAATGAGTTAGCTCATCTACGCTGTACAACAATTGCTGCTCAGAGGCAAAGTTCCCTGAAGCATTATGCTACATTTACATGTATAGATTAAAAAATACATTGGATTCTATACCTATGTTGACATTTTTATTGTTTATAGTCTCAGGAGAAAAAGGAGGATGTCACACCAAAATCACAATGACAAAAATGACTTTGAAGCATTTTTAATTCTAGGGAATTCTAGGCACTAGGGAATCTTATTTAATACAGAGTGTCTTTTATTTTGAAAGGAACTTTTGAGTTTATTTTTTTTAATTTGGCAAAAATATTCCAAAAGATAAATACGTTAGTTTTTTAAAATGTTTTGCTAAAGGAGAAATATGTTTAAGTTAGAGAACCTTTCAAATTCAGACACTGGATACTAAAATCAAGTATACTATTTAGATACTTTCTTTTTAATATAGTGGTTTTATTCAGGTTAAAAGTATTTTGTTTCAATTTCTAAATTTAACTTTTTACTATGTATTTTTGTCTTGATTTTGTTTTAGATTTCTTATTTTATTTTATTCTGTTGTTTCATCTTCGGGGCAGATTTGTTGATGGTGGTCAAGTTTTATTTTATTTTTTTTAAAGCAAACTTTATTAACAAAACTTAGTATCCATACATAACATTTTAGAAAGAAACCTGCAGGTGCTGCTGTCAAACATAAAAGTAAAGAAAGTTGGTATTTATAGAAAAATATAGCACTTGTATAATTTAGTTATTGCAAATATTTAAAATATCTAAAATTCCCAACGTTAACGTGCCTCCAAGGCCGCCCTCTTGTACACGTAATATCAAGCTGGTTAAAGTTTCTATTTCTTCTTTTGTTATGGGGTGTTGGTAAGATGTCTGAAGTTGATCTTCTGATGGAATTCAGTAGCCAGAATGGGTTCAAACCATTAACTGTTTATGAGAACTGGACTGAGTGACCTCTTCCTCCCTGGCATTCCAAACAGGAAGTGGCTCCAAGAAGACAAAATCCCATCTAAAGAGAACTAAACATCTGTTACTCAGTCATTCTGTTGGTCAGAAGAGCCGTTCTTGATCTGACACCTGTTTTTTTTAATGTTTTTTATAATCCTGATTTTTTTCATGATATTTTGTCTGTAGTGAAAGTAACTCAAGTTTTAAACTGACCAATCAGGTGCTTCAGTAGGAGCATGTGGTCTCATGTTGAATGTTCAAAACATTTGATTGAGAGATTTTGTGTAGCCTGCTTTTAATTGATAGGGGTGTGGCCTACCAACCAGCTCCCCCCTGATTGGCGGGAGTGTTTAGTCAGACTAACTTGGACCAATCACTGCTTATTGATGATTTCTAGTTCAAACATGGAAGCAATTGTATCCCAAAAAATATGGTGATTGAATCGACTTAATTTGGTTGGGGCTGCAAATAAACCATTTTCTATGGATGACATCACACACAGTCCAGTTCTCAGATGGTCAATGGTTAAGATTTGACTAAAAATGATAGATTGATTAGGACTGAGGTCTGGTCAGGTCATGTTGGGGTGCAGTTTTTTGCCAACTGACAGGTTTCCATGCTAACATGTTGACTTTCTCAGAATGGACGATGGTGTACAGGCATTGCCCAACTAGGAATTCTGGGTAAAGTCTAAGAGAACAACTTGGTATTTGGGCTTTAAGTTGTGCTGATCTCATCCAACGTTCACACCTTCTTTGACAATGCCGGTTCAAGTGACCACTTCCAATGAAAGGTTTATATAACCCTTGTGCTGTCTTGGAGGCACGTTAACGTTGGGAGTGGGGTCATCTGGACCCCACAATACATGAAATCCTCTCCACCTTTGTCATGGTAGGGAGAACAAGGGTGGGGTCATCTGGACCCCACAATATTTATTGTGCTGCTCCTTTACAAGAAGGGCACGAGCAGACTTTACTTCCTGGGGAGACTCAGGTCCTTCAATGTTTGCAGCAGGATGCTCCACATGTTCTACCAGTCTGTCGTGGCGAGCTCCATCTTCTGTGCTGGAGTGAACTGGGGTGCTGGCATCAAAGCAAAGGACGCCAACAGACTGAATAAATCATTAAAAACAAACAGGGTCTGTTATTGGCTCCAAGCTTGCCAATCTGGAGGAGGTGGTGGGGGGACAGACTACTGGCTAAACTGGGGACCATCATGGACAATCCCTCCCATCCCCTCTTCAGGGAGGTGGACAATCTGAGAAGCAGTTTTAGTGGCAGACTTCTACCCCCCCCCCCCCCCCTGCTGTGCTAGAGAACAATACAGGAAGTCATTCCTGCCTTCAGCCATTAGCCTTCACAATTCATCTAGCAGACTTGGATGTACATAAGATTTTTGAGAGTTCTAGAGTTTTCGAATGTATATTTTTTTCTTTTCTTCCCTGTATATTTTGTGTCTTGTGTTTATTTCTATCTCTTATGTTATTTCTGTGTTGCTGCTACTACAACTAAATTTCCCTTCGGGGATTAATAAAGTTAAACTTGAATCTTAATACTAGCATACATTCACACGACGGAACAGAAACAGAAACCATAAAAATGCACACAGAACTGTTCGCATGTAGACAGCGGAGCGGCCTCCACACTTGACCGCTTTAGTATGAAAGCAAACCGAAAGCGCCCGCATGCGAGCGTCGGCGGCAGTAACCAGGAATGAATGAAGGACGTTTGGAACTCACAGGTCTGCCACGGCTCACCCGGGCTGGTTGTGCTGTTGGTCACGAGGTGGTCTTCTGAAAATGTCAAAAAATGCAATCTCATCACCAGTTCAGGAACAAAGTCAAAGGGAAAATATCTCATTTTGCATGGCGGCTGGTTAAAATCACATATGTAACACAGCTAACTGCGAGGACCAGATTCCACCAAAGCCAGTCAATACATTTTGTGAATCCTCCTTTCAATCATATGTGGAGATTATCATTTCATTCGACAAACTATTCACAGGATTATTTTTCAGTGAGAGCCACAGTATAAAAAGAATCACTGAGAACTTTAGATGGGTTCTAGATTATTTCAGACTGTTTGAGAAACCATTCTGTGCAAATGAGCTTTATTTCTAAATAAGGATTTGTTGATCATGGCTGCTGCCCTAATAAGCAGCAAAGCTGAGATAACTGTCCTTACAGCAGTTAAATTGTAAAAGAAAAGCGTGAAAATAGGATTTTCTGATGATGAAGGACACACATAAAGACAATTAAGAGGAAAATGGCATTTCTGAGTACCGTATTATTTGGAGCATAGGTTGTGTGTTTATTTTTAGATACTTTGGTTGGGGGGGGGGGTGACTTGTATGATACTTTTCAAATAAATAAACAACAACAACCGCTAGAGGGCGCTGTAGGAGTGTGTTTCAGTATTTGCTACTGACAGCAAGGGATGAATCGCCTTTTAGTTCATGGTCCCTTATTTACTTAAATGAATTTCTCCCAAAAGTGTGACTTGGCGGGGAATCGCCATGCCAACGGTACTGGCGAATGAATAGGGGTGTAACGATGACTCGACGACTCCTATGATCCACCCAGATCGATCTGTCTGAAATTAATTAAATAAATCGATAATATAGAAATAATAAAAATACCATTTGGATTGAGGCGCAGTAGGTTCAGTAACTTGGTATTTATCTGAGTCACACTGGTCACACTAGGGCAGTGAATCAGATGACGTTCCAAATGAACCAAAATCGGCTACACAGCAAAAACTGGAGAGTTGAAATTTCGGGGTTAAACAAACCAGAGTTGATTTCCACTCTTGAAGTCTTATTTTAACACATTGTGATTCAAATGGTGTTCAATGTTGGGGTTATTTATCAGTGTTACCCAAATCAAGCTAATTTAACACTACAGAGAGTCAATGCCCCTGGGCTTCTGCCTCAGAAACCCAGTGCAAGAAAGTACAACGTACTGACACTCTTGAAGTGTTATTTTAACTCACTGTGATTCAAATAATGTTCAGTGTTGGAGTTATTTTAGCCAAATCAAGCTCATTGAACACTGTAGAGAGTCAAGGCCCCTGGGCTCCCGCCTTGGAAACCCTGTGGAAGAAAGTGCATCGTGCTGGTAATTTTTCCTGAGCTACAGAAGGTTTCATCAGTGCTGGAAAAAGTTCTTCACAAGTGGTAAGTAACTGTAATTTATGGGGAAGATAATATTAAATGAAAGTTAGTGTATAAAATGATGTATCTAGGGAGAACTGTATAACTTTTCTACGCTTTTTTGTTGCTGTTAAGCTGCTTTCACACCGGCAGCGGGACCAACCCGTGGCGTTCATGTTTATGTAAGCGTTACAGGCAGAACAGAAGGTGTAAATGCAGCTTTACCCGAACAGCTAATGCTAATGCTTCATTTTCACAGACGTTGAGTTTCAATATCAACTCAATGTAGAGGATATGCGACGCAATTTGAGCGCAGCACGTTTTCAGCTAAGTGAAAAAAAGAGACGTTGGCGAGGTTGTAAGCAATCTGGGACTCAACGTGTTCAGTGACTTCATGAGCAGGTGAAGTACAAATACAAAATGGCGACTCGATGTCACTATTTTAATCCTGAACGTCCATCCATCCATCTTAACCTGCTTTATATCCCTTTCGGGGCCGCTGGGTTACTGGAGCACGTCCGGATACTGTTGGGCGAAGGTGGGAAAACCCTAGACAGGTCACCAGCTTGTTGTTCCAGGGCCCATGATGGGGCTGGAGTGCTCCACGTCCGCCCCCGCCTCGGTAGGCTGGTTGGCGGGCAGACAGAGAGCCGCCGCGGCTTTATATTTTTGTTATTTCCAAATATCAAAAAAGATCCTCTAATTTTATTATTATTTTTACCTTTTTGAACTGATCTAATAAATAAGTATGCCTTTCCTGCTTGTAATAGCTGGATGTCACGTTATCTAGATGATTAAATTAAATAGGGGAATATATTTTTATTTTACTCTTTAGATGTGTTGTGAAATGCATTTTAAAAGCAAAATGTATAAAAAAAAATTTTTGTATGTTTGTTTTATTTCGAGCCATGGAGATTGATTTAACGCTAGCATTTACGAATAAGTCAATCTTTGTGTCCTTTAGAAAGATATGGGCTGTCACTTTTTGTGGGGGAGGGGGTGTTACTTAAGTATAATTGAATTTTATAAAGCAACCTTGTTTTAATCAATCTCTACACCACATTGTAAAGGTAACTAAATTTTATAATCTAACTCTTGTAGGTCAATTGGTGTTGCTCTTCAGCTTCAGAGGTTCTCAGCTGGTAAACCTTAAGTGAATTAGGTAAGTCTTGATAGTCATGTTAGCAGTGTCAGCATGGCCACTCGCTTTTTTCCCCCTCACATTATTTCTTGTTTTTTTTATGGAAGGCTCACTCTAACATATACCAGGGTTGGTGATTACATAATTGACTATGCATATTACATGCCTCAAACACATTATTCTGGAATCCGCTGAATGTGTATTAAAAGTTTCAATCCTCTGTAGTGTATAACATGGTTGATACAGGTTCACTGTGTTCATATGAATTGTTTTCTCTCTTTGGTATGGTTCAGAAAATTGCTGGTTCAGGTTCGCTACCACCAACAGCAGAAATATGTAAAGGTGGATGAAGTTGATTGTCTGGTTGTTGAATGAAAGTTGAATGAAGAAGGAGAGGGATGGGGGGGCTGCGCCAGATGACCTGGCCTCCACAGTCACCAGACCTGAACCCAATCCAGATGGTTTGGGGTCAGTTGGACCGCAGAGTGAAGACAAAAGGGCCAACAAGTGCTAAGCATTCTGGGAACTCCTTCAAGACTGTCGGTAGACCTTTCAGGTGACTACGTCTAGAAGCTCATCATGAGAATGCCAACAGTGTGCAAAGCAGTCATCAAATGTGGCTACTTTGAAGAACCTAGAATGTGACATATTTTCAGTTGTTTCACACTTTTTTGTTATGTATATAATTCCACATGTGTTAATTTACAGTTTTGATGCCTTCAGTGTGAATCTACAATTTTCATAGTCATGAAAATAAAGAAAACTCTTTGAATGAGAAGGTGTGTCCAAACTTTTGGTCTGTACTGTATTTTTAGAAGACCTATGAGTTCAACAGCAAGTAGTCGTTTCCTGTGTGCCTGTCCTTCCGACGTGTGTGTGTGTGTGTGTGTGTGTGTGTGCGTGCGTGCGTGCGTGTGTTTGTGTGTGCTTAAAGCACCGGGCTGCATCTGCTTAAAAAAAAAAATGTTCTAAGTTGCAAGAGAAAATATTAAATTTTTGCTTTTCAATTATTTTCTATTCTGCTTTGATATATATTTTTTGCTTTCAAAAACTTGTTTTTTGCGTTTGCAAAACACATGTTTTTGCATGCGCTGTGTCAAGTCTCGCTTATGTCCTATTTTTGATTTTCTTGACCACTTTGAGCGCGACTTAGTGTGATAAAACTGCCACTATTGCCAAAGCCAAAAACGTTTTTGCATGCGTTGTGTGTCATCTCACTTTTTAACCATCTTTGATTTTGCTGAGTTAAGTTTCTGTTTAGTGACAAAGCTGCCATCAAACTGCTGCTGATTGGTCCAGATTCTAACCAATTAAATCGCTGCATTTAACTTATATGGTGTCTGCTACCGAGGCTCAGAAACCGAACCAGTTCTTCTTACCATCAATGTTGTCTCTTTGGATGAAGACATTCTTTCTTTTTTAGCATTGGTTAATTTTTATTAAGTAAGATTTGTGAATTTATGGGTGAGGATCTCCTGATACTGTAAAGTTTATCTGCTGACATTAAATCAACAGGTCTGAGTCCTGCAGAGCAAATTATTGGTAAAAAGTTTGATTTACTTTAAGGTCGGTTTGTTAAAACAAAACAATAAAAGATTTAAAGCACATATTATTTTGTGCTGCACAAGTGTTTGGGATCAGATGAACAGCAATAATAAGCAAAAGATTGATGGCTCACCAAAGGAATGTATTTAACAGAAGAAGCATGTTTAGACAGTGTCTCATGTTTTAGAATTGTGACCGTTTGTCCAAAGTTAAAAGATAATAGTCATAAAAAATGCTATTTTCTCTTAATATTTCAACATTTATTGATTAAAATGAAACAATAGTTCAGATACAAATTTTAAAAAGTTTAACTTCCTGCTGGATAGAGTCGGAGCTCAGATTTTAAACACGTTGGTCGCTACACTGACATAAATAAATACAAAACTCGGTTTGATTTTAGCTGCTTTGCTGCTCCTTCTGGGTTAAACTCTGAGAGAAACGGGTTGAAAACGGCAGAATCCTGTTCAAACAGAACCGAAACAAAGTCCAAAGTCCATGTCTGCCTCCAAGCACCGTCAATGAGACAGAGACACTTGATTGGTTAGAATGTGGACCAATCAGCAGCTGTTTGATGGCAGCTTTGTCACGTCAAACTGAAACTTAACTCAGCAACATCAAAGATAGGAAATAAGTGAGATGACACACAATGCATGTGAAAACTTTTGTGGCGGTGGCAATAGTGGCAGTCTTATCACGCTAAGTGGACAGCAAAATCAAAAATAGAACAAATTTGACACAGCGCATGCAAAAACATGTTTTGCAAACGCAAAAAACGTTTTTGAAAGCAAAAAAAAAAAATCAAAGCAGAAAAAAAATTATTGGAAAGCAAATATTTAATATTTTCACATGCAACTTAGAAAGTTTTGTGTGCAACGTGGTGGCAGAAACATCACTCCATACAAAATGACAACGTAGACACATCAGTCAAAACCCTATGATGCAAATCTGACACTTTTGAAACTCATGAGAGCAGCTCAGACTCTACTTTTCTCACCTTTGGTGCTGCTTAGATCGCTCCACGCTGGACTTTGAAATACGGCTGCAGTCGTCTTCTTTGATGTTGTCGCCGTGGTCCCAGCAGAAGAAGTCCGGGTCGCCTGGATGCTTGTGGTCATTGTTGCTGTGAAGGAAAAAAAAAGTTTACATCGGCTGTTCTTCTGATTCGACTTCCTTTGCTTTTCTACATTTTCTCACATTTCCATTCTGAAACCAATTCTGTTTGGCAACAAAAAAACTAACAAAAGTGGAATTCTTGCAGTAAACGCTGTTTTTTTCCTGAAAAATACTCTCAAGTAAATATACATTTGATTTTGATTGATCTATTTTTTACATACAGCCCCTCTCGTGTTAGATTCTTAGACATTGTTCCTTCTGATACATTTTCTGTTTTTGTCTTCCTTCAAAAATACATTTGTGTTCTTCTCTTGTCCTGTTTGATTTGTTGGACAGTCCATTAAAACACACCAACAGGTTCTCCTGCAAGCTAACCAAGACTCGTGTTCCACGCCAGAGAAGAACCCCCCAAAACCTGCAGACCTGCTGAGGGGAACAAACTCTGGACTGGTCAAAAGCCCCCCGCTGCTCGTGATGTTTTCTCTGCCACAGTTTTGGATCCACATCTGGGTCCTAATACCAAATGCAGATTTTTTTTTCTCTACCGCAGTGTTGGATTCCCATGTGTTTTTGATGGATTACCACCATTTGCTAGCCCAGCTGTATTTAATTGCTTTGATCTGCACACACTGAAAAAATCACATCTGTTTATAGTTTAACTGCCAGAGTAATGCAGTTAGTCAGAACAGACAAAAATGAATGTTTGACTTCATCTTTGGCTCATTCGTCGACTGAGCTAAATCTGTGACTTTGTGGGTAAGACTTGATCTGTAAGGGGAAAAGAGAATAGAGGCTGTATGCAGTGACATCTTCTTCTTCTTTCGGCTTTTCCCATCAGGGGTCGCCACAGCAAACAAGTCGCATGGTAATCTTGGCAATGTTTTACGCCGGTGCCCTTCCTGACCCAACCCTCTCAAAGCAACCGGGCTTGGGACCGGCACAGAGGTAGAGAAGGGAACAGGGAGCAGCCCGGATTCGAACCCTGATTTCACGGACGGAAGGAGCCACAAACCAGCACGAGCTAAACCGGCTCCCAGGCTGTATGCAGTGACATCATTTCATTAAAACAGGTTCTTGAAAATATTAGCTGGGCGTTTGAGACTTTTGGCATACGGTGTTCAAACCAGACTGTACCCAATACTAGCGCATGTACCTATAGCTGGAGGGGGATTGGTGTGAAATGTCACAGCAGTGCAAATCTGGTGAATCCCACTAGTTTTCTGCCCCCAAAACGCCAAAGATGTATCCAACTATCATCATTTTTTTAATAGCTTATTGATGTTATACACATTCTGTTATGCAATTAACAGCTAATCTATTCTGATTTGTTTGGGAGTGAAAGTACTTTGTGTTACTTTGTTAGTGCTCCGACTAAGCCAGCGAGGAGGTGAAGCAACTTTTAGCCAGAGTGTTTTAAAAGTAGCATTTTTACAGAAATGGCTCCATCAAAGTCATCTCCTGCAGGCAGCCATAGAGAAGGCCTCTACTGCGGCCTGCGGCGCTGTTAACGCTGCATTTCATCGTAAAAACATGCGTCACACGCCGAGGCTTGCACGCGTTGGTGCTTGCCGGTTTCCCCCAAAGTCCAGACTTAAGTGGACAAACGGTATTTGTCACATTTCAATCAAAGGCCTGACATGTGTTCAACAAGAAATGTGAGAGGAATAAAGTTGAACTC
>CM074507.1:3236345-3262349 GCA_037389245.1 Oryzias sinensis
TTGATCCAGGCAAAGAAACCTTAAGGTCTGATTACTAAACAAGTCCTTAACACTATGATGTACAGACTGTGCGCTCTCCTAGAAGCTCTATTTGGGAATCTTTGGTTTATTTGTGCAACTGTGTAGCCAAAGTGCCAGAAGCAGAACTTCTGCTGTACACTGATCTGGTTTAAGCAGGCTTTAAAAAGCCAAATGCCCACCAAAATATCATTAAAGCTCCTTGGATTAGAATGTCATCGTTAAGAAAAAGGTGGATGCTTTTCAATGACCTTACATCTAAAGATGAAGGTATAGTATTGGAAAAAAAACACACAAGATTAAGAACCCAAAAGAAAGATGCGAACAATTTAAAATTAACAGAGGTTTAAAGCGGGGTTCAAAAAGACCAAGTCTGGTAAACCAGGCTCAATGCAAAGCAATGTTGCCGTCCGAACACTCTATTTACAGGCATAATTATAAGGCAGTGAGGCTTTGCTGCTGCCCAGTGAGAGGTTAAGTCTAAATGCGACCCAGATTTAAAGCAGCCAAAGAGCTTTGCCTGGATTCCAATAACCCCTCTCATCTGTCATAATAGAAGTTTAGCTTGCAGTTTCTGCTGCCTCCTCTGCCCCCTCCACCAATCCTCTGGGGTGGACTCAAAGGATTTTGGCTTTGTCTCAAACTCCAGTTGATGGTGTAAAAAATCAAAAATCAATGTATCTTTTCTGCTTTGTTGCCAATAAACACCCCAAAAAAATCACTAATTAGAGTTAATGCACTGCAAACTAATTAGTTTTTTGTCGTCACATTAAGGTTTACTCAGTCCCTGTTTCTTTTTATGTACTAGTATGAGGTTCTACTGTTACGCCTGAGTGTGGGAGGAGCTAGTGCCAGATGTTTTTTGGCTGATTGCAACATAAAGCGTTGTCTTTGTATATCTCGTTTATAATGCGACAGATGCTGTTGAGAGATCAGGTTTATTTATTTTGAAGAGATTTACAAAAAACTATTAATCACATCTCCGTGTCTGGGTTCATGAGATCGTTCAGTCTCTTCCAGTACGGTGATCTTCTCCCCTGCTGCAGGAGCTGCATCTGAATGATGGCTGCTTGTGTCAGTTCTAAACAGGCGTGTGGCCGTGGTGCAGCGGTAGGGCGGTCGACCTATTGATCGGGATCATGATCGTAATATTGCAGGTTCGATTCCCGCCCATGTGTCAAAGTGTCCTTGGGCAAGACACTGAACCCCACCTTACCTCTGGTGGGAGGTTGGCGCCAGTGTTTGGCAGCAGGACCGCCACCAGTGTGTGAATGTGTGTGTGCATGGGACTGTGCCTGTAAAGCGCTTTGGGCCTTCGAAAGAAGGTAGAACGCACTATATACGCCATTTAACATTTTTCTGTGTCTCTGTGTTGATGACTTCTTGTCCTGCATGAGTCAAAGAAGGGAAAAATAAAAACAAAAATAAAATAGAGGACCTTTTATACCATGAAAAAAACAGCGTGGCGGTTGGCTTGCTCCAGCCTCATTGGCCTTGCAACAGGCTGGCGACCTGTC
The DNA here is from genome assembly GCA_037389245.1 of Oryzias sinensis. NCBI lineage: Eukaryota > Metazoa > Chordata > Actinopteri > Beloniformes > Adrianichthyidae > Oryzias > Oryzias sinensis. The sequence continues at coordinate 3,237,881 of CM074507.1, forward strand.
CAGGGTTTACAAGCTCCGGCAACCCTTTCACCCCAAAAGGGATACAAAAAAGGGTTTTAAAAAAAAAAGGATAGATGGAAGTTCAGGACCAGAACCCTCGTTTCAATCCGCCATCTTGGATTTGTACTGCACTCGCTATCGAGTCACTGAAAACGTCACATGCCCAAAGCTGAGTCCCTGATTGGTTAATACGACGCAGCGAACTTGCCAAAGTTCAAATATTTGACCTCTCACCATGCAGCTCAAATCGTGCCGCTGCCGGACCACCGCACCGCAGGAGCTCCGATTGTGTCTGTGTCATTAACTAAATAATGAAACTGGATTTCACTGACACGCAAAGCTTCCTGCTACAGGGCTCTCAAAACACATTACTATCATAATATTGGAACCTACTTTACTCAATGGCCATTTAATGTATATCAATTCATCTGTATTTTCTTGAATGAAGAATAAGATCTGCCATGACTAAATCTACACATTACAGTGCCTGGAAGTCACAAAGCAAGTTTGCCATTGCAGAGAGCAGAGCGATAAGAAACTCTATCATAAGGTAATCGCTGATTGTTCATCCATGAAAAATGAGCACATCATTTGTTTGCTGTTGCTTTTGACCTTCTTCCACTTTCAGGGCCTAGTTTGTCTTTAACCCTGTAAGCATAGGTCCAGAACTGATATCATAAATGATAGCCTGAGTGAGTTCCTTGGCTTCAAAAACTGCTAGCTTGGAACTACCTTGAAGTTGTGTAATGAGGTATGAGGTCTACTCTTCTTGGGGAAGTTACTCGGATGAGTGGCAATCCAGGGGCGGAGCTACGAGGGCAGCTGCTCTTGCAGGGAAAAGCTTTGCATTCCCACTTTATTAATCAGTATTAGCATCATCATTTACACACATTAATGAATCATCAATGCAAGCTTCTTTAAGCTTAGTAATAACATGTCAGCTAAAGATTTCTGTTAAAATATTAACAACAATAATAAAACTGTTGAAATACGTATTTTTGATCCTTTCATTTTTAACCCTTGTGCTATCCTAGGCACTTCAACATTGGGAGTTGGGTCATCTAGATCTTCACTGGTGTCCATTGATTACATCCTCTCCACCTTTATCCACCTTTGTCATGGTAGGGAGAACACGTCAATGCAAAATTGGGGTCATCTAAGATAGCACAAGGGTTAAACAGCCGTCCACTCTGCTCTTCCGCTGTTCTCATTTGCCACCCTTCCAAAGTCTTCTGCCCCCCTCCTGCAAAGCACTTCAAAAGGGAAAGACAAGAAGTCCAGATGCCATGCCTCAACTTCAAGACAAAGTCACTTGGATGACTGAGATTCTTCATTGACACGTCTCTTGAACATCTTGAAGGTAACTTGAATGTAAAGAGACTTTTATCCTATTTCTCCACATTTGAGGAACAAATATCTTTCTTTTAACCCTTGTGCTATGTTAGATTACCCCACCCTTGCACTGATGTGTTCTCCCTACCATGACAAAGGTGAATAAAGGTGGAGAGTAAACTGGATTACCTTCCAGTTCACTCTGGAACATCCTTCTGCCCCAGTGAATAAGAAACAGCTTAGAAGAACCTTAACTGACCGTTCTGTGTCTGAGTTTAAACACACAGTTCAGCCAGTACTTAGTGATATTCTGAGAAAATACTCTGAGTCCAGCTCCCATAGCATCAGTCCTAGTATAAATGACCACTTAGTCAATGATGCCTTACAAGCCCTCAGGAGTACACTCGATGTTGTTGCCCCCTTGAAACCTAAGTTCGTCAGACAAAACCGAGTAGCACCGTGGTTTAACGCTGAAACTCGTTCTCTTAAACAAGAAACCCGTAAGTCAGAAAGAGAATGGCGCCGCTCCGGTTCAGATCAGTCTCTGGATATCTGGAAACATAGCCTATTAAATTATAAAAAAGCTCTGCGTAGAGCTAGAAGCCAGTACTATTCAACCTTAATATCAGAGAATGGAAACAATCCAAGATTTCTTTTTAGCACTATTGCTAAATTAACTCGCAGTCAGAGCTCAGTAGAACCATGTGTTCCTGTTTCTCTCAGCTCTGATGATTTTCTTACATTTTTCGATAGTAAAATCTCAAATATTAGACATAAGTTAAATCAAGTTATTCCTACTATCAGCCCAGAACAGGCTGAAGCGGTAGAAATGGAGGCATCCATAGAAACCTCTGTAACATTAGACTGCTTCACTGCTGTGGATCAAGCGGAAATAACATCAATTATTACGTCCTCCAAATCCTCAACGTGTCTGTTAGACCCAATTCCCACTAGACTTTTTAAAGAAACTTTTCCCCTAATTAATGATCCCATATTAACAATGATAAATACCTCTCTGGAAACGGGTTACGTGCCACAGTCTTTTAAATATGCAGTTGTTAAACCTCTTCTGAAAAAGCCCAGTTTGGATCCTAGCATCTTGGCCAACTATAGACCGATATCAAACCTTTCCTTTATTTCTAAAATCCTAGAAAGAGTTGTAGTTAAGCAGCTTTACTGCCACCTACAGGACAACAGCCACTTTGAAGACTTTCAGTCGGGGTTTAGACCCCACCACAGTACGGAAACTGCACTAGTTAGAGTCTCTAATGACTTGTTATTGGCCTCAGAAAAGGGTCTACTTTCTATTCTTGTCCTGTTGGACCTCAGTGCAGCCTTTGACACTATCGACCACGGTATTTTACTCCATAGATTAGAGCAGGACATAGGGATCAGAGGATCTGCTCTCCAGTGGTTTAAATCCTATCTGTCCAATAGGTATCAGTTCGTTAATGTAAATGGACATTCCTCTCAGTGCACTCGAGTCAACTATGGAGTCCCACAGGGCTCAGTCTTGGGACCGATCCTGTTTACGCTTTATATGCTACCCCTAGGAAACATAATCAGGAAACACAGCATTAATTTTCATTGTTATGCCGACGATACGCAGTTGTATTTATCCATGAAGCCTGACCAGAATGACCAGATAGAGAAACTGAACGCCTGCATCAGTGACATCAAGACCTGGATGACAACTAATTACCTCCTCTTGAACCCAGAAAAAACTGAGGTCATTATACTTGGACCTAAAAACCTCAGAGATGCTCTGTCTGCTCAGATAGTCTCCCTGGATGGCATAAGTATAGCCCCCAATTCCACAGTTAGAAACCTTGGGGTTTTATTTGACCAGGATTTATCATTTAAGGCTCACATATCTCAGGCGTGTAGAACCGCCTTTTTTCATCTGCGGAATATTGCTAAGATCAGAAATATACTTTCTAAGAGTGATGCTGAAAAACTCATCCATGCATTTGTTACGTCGAGGCTGGATTACTGTAACTCCTTGTTAGCAGCGTGTCCTAAGAGTTCCTTAAGAAATCTCCAGCTTGTTCAGAACGCAGCAGCTAGATTGTTAGCTGGAACCAGCAGAAGAGATCACATCACTCCTGTGTTAGTTTCGCTCCATTGGCTCCCAGTTGATTCCAGAATCAAGTTCAAGATCCTTCTGTTAACTTATAAGGCCTTACATGGAATGGCCCCGTTCTATATTAAGGACCTCATAGTCCCTTACCATCCAATGAGAACACTTCGCTCCCAAAATGCAGGACTGCTTGTGGTTCCTAGAATTAGTAAAAGTACGGTTAGAGGTAGAGCGTTTAGCCACCAAGCCCCTGTCTTATGGAATAACCTCCCAGCTCATGTAAGAGAGGCCGATTCAGTTTCTACATTCAAAGTTAGACTGAAAACATTCCTCTTTGGACAGGCTTATTGTCAGACTAGTTAGTATCCAGAGATTATTTAACTTAATGTTAATTTGTTTAAATTAAACTTCATAACTATTTCTTTTAAAAGGCTGCTAGAAGTTGAAGCTGGGGTAACTATGGTGCACTGTGGTTCTGTCTTCTTTTCTTTTCTACTTCTACCCTTCCTCTCCTCCATTCCTGATCATAATTTATCATTTAGCTCTCCATGCCTCTGTTTGGTGCAGTGCGATTCATGTATTGTCCCTCTTTTCCTCTCCCCTCCTGGGGAGTGGGAGTGCTTCCAGACTCCAGTTGGCTCATCCGTGCTCCTGTTCCTGACCGTCTACCTCGCCTTTGCTCCACTCCTACAACTGGCTGTGGATCCTGCCTCTGGCTCATCTCTGGCTCGTCTCTGCTCTGTACCTGACCGAGTACCTCGTCTCTGCTCCTGGCTGTGGTTCCTGTCTCCGGCTCGATTCGCGCCTTTGACTGTCCCCACAACCACGGCTGGGTGAAGCTCGTCTGCTGGACTTTAAATATGTAGTTGTAGATTTAGATAAGTCAATTCTTCTCTAAGAGTTCTGGTAAATCGCCTGTCCGTCCTGGGGGAGGATCCATCCTTCATGTGGGCACCCCTGAGGTTTCTTCGTTTTTTCCGGAATCCGGTTTTTTTGGGAGTTTTTCCTTACCGCGAAGGGGGGTCTAAGGGCAGGGAAGCCAGTATAGCTTAGTCAGTTTGTTAGTTCATTTTAGTATTTTCCTATTGAACTCTTTGTATTCATGATCCTTTTGAGTTCATGTTTTACTTCGAAGCCCATCGAGACGACTGTTGTTGTGATTTTGGGCTATACAAATAAAATTGAATTGAATTGAATTGAAAGATTTCATGTAATCCATGGACACCATCAGTGAAGATCACAAATCATTGAAGAAAAAATAGTGGGTCTAGATGACCCAACACCCAACGTTAAAGTGCCTAGGATAGTACAAGGGTTAAAGGCCGTGTCACGTAGCCACTATGTACATTTTGCGCATTGTCTTCGTCTGTATCGGTCTTTCCTAATGTATGCGTCATATACGTAGTACGGACATTTTTCGTGCATTCGTCATTCCTCCATGTGCGCAGATGTCCGTCGAGGGTTTCAACCAATGGACCTTTACATGAATTTGGCTTTGAGGTGTTCAGTTAGTTGGTGAAATAAGTAGGTGTCCTTAGGTGTAATTATTAGGCAACCCTTACGCAAAGTTGTGGTATTTATGTGAAAATTTCACTTAAAGACCAACATCTTTTCTTACTTCTTCCCATGTATATTCACGTATGACCAATTTTTATTCAGGCAATATGCGCAAAATGTATGCAGCCACTTTGTGACATGGCCTTAAGGTGTAGTTACACGCAACGGTACGGGGGTTGATCTGTGCGGGTGCCGTGGGTTTTTGGGTTTCCAGCCTGTGGAGGGTCGTAGAGAAAAGTGACCGGTTCGAGGCACATATTAACCCATAAACACTTAAGTAAAACATACAGTAAATCTTCAACTGTTTATGCAATCTACATGAATTAGCTGATTCTGAGGCAGACAAAAACGACATTTCATATTAGCTTTGCACATGCTTTTCGCTGCGTCAGAATACGCTGGAATTATGGTAATAGCGTCAATAGTTGATGAGTTCAGCCGGTTTATACTTATCAGCGATCAGAGATAGCATCAATCACATCCAGAATCGCGGGGTCTAGTTCATACTAACGTTGGCTGGTTTTGCTTGTGACTGTCCGCTATAATATAAACTTCTGAGTGGCATTTATACTTTTAAGCAGCGCGATTGTGTCCAGCGTTTATTTTTAAGATGAAAGGACATCTTGATCAAACGCTAGCTGTGTTTGCGAATACACAGGCACATGAAGGGCAGAGGAGGAAGTGGTGTGTTCCTCCACTAAACAGAGGCAGAAATAAGTAAAAATAAGAATGAAAACGGCGAATTCCTTTCTCTAGTGCTGCAAGATGTGATTAAGATCAATGTTTACAGTAATTTCCACTATTTTCAATCTAGTTGTCTGCTCTGTTTGGGCGGCTGTGTGTATGGTTAGGTATTTCCGAACTTCTTTAATTAAGTTTTCATCGTCTGCAGTGTTAAAAAGCCATTTCTTGGACAGAGTTTGCTACGTCATCACATACTTTAATGTCTTGAAATAAATTCAGGTTAAATAACAAGATTACCCTATTCCAATTCCAATCGGGGATGATGTCATCAGCAGGTGTTGCATATCCTGGCAATCGTGGCGATTCCACTCCGATGACCCTTTGCAATCAATACGACTTGAAATCGCTTTGACTTACAAACAGGCCCTTATGGTAGTTGACAGAATGTAAACACTGGTAATACTCCGGTGTTAAAAGGTTAATGGGAGCACAGGTGCGTCTTGCTGTTCCCTTGAGGTTCAATGACAACTGTATGTGGAACATGGATCATGAAGTATTCGTAAGTTTAATGTAAGGTGCACGCAATTGTGAAGTGTCCTTACGCCACAATCTAGTCCTCAGTAAAGTATTAGTCGCAACTGCCCTTACGGTAAGACAGGAGCTGTCTTTTTTTAATGAAAGATAGGCAAACTATCCTGACCGCTTTTAGCAAAACATTCCTTAAAACCATTGTAGCTGAGAGTTCAATGTCCAGCTATGAATTACAAAAGCACCTTGCCGTTTTAAGGTAATTTTGATCACAAATGATTCAACTAAGTAATAAAAACTACTGACACTATTGATATGAGGAGTAAATCCAACCAAACATCCTCAACATAGAAATGAATGGAGTTTGACTTAGGTACTAGGTACTACCCCATCTAGTTACATTGTGAACCGTTCTGTCTCCACTTATTTTTGTATTTTGACACACACACACTCAAAACATGGCTGACATAGCTTGTGACCACCATGAAAAGGAAGTTCAACAACAATACCATGTTTGATCCTTCCACATGGCCCTTGTCTAAGCTGTAAATAATATATAGAAAATATCTTTTTTTTCTCTTATTTCACTTGATCAGTCAAAATTCAACAGCATAATAATTAATTTAAAGTTTATTTTGGAACTTTTTCACAACAAATGAGACAAAAAGATGACTTAGCGGGTAGGAGAAGGCTCACAGTTTTTAACGGACTCCTGTGAGGTTTTGTTCAGCAAGGTTCAGGCAAAAGCCAAAGGGATGTGACATTTGTGATGTTGATTCTGGTTTTTGTGTAAAGAGATGATCTCTTTCGTTCCATCTGAATATTACATGAAGACGGTTTCTCGTGGGGCAGAGAAAAAATGCAGCGCAGGAAAACTACATAGAAAAAGATTAGCATTCAGCAGTTATAAGATGCAAACGTTTAGGTCTTTACAAGATTTTTTATGCAATTAATGCCAACTGCATTCATGAATTTACAACATTGATGTAAATATTTAGGTTAAAGTTAAAAGGTTTCTTACAAAAATGATCAAAAAGGTCATCAAAAGCTTGCAGACCTAAAGAAGCCAAAAAAAAGTTGTTTTTTTCCAAATCATTGAGTCAGAAGCAGAAAAAAAAGCCATTTGAAAAAGATCGTACATGTGAAATATATAGAGTTGTAGATTTAGATAAGTTAATTCTTCTCTAAGAGTTCTTGTAAATCGCCTGTCCGTCCTGGGGGAGGATCCCTCCATCATGTGGGCACCCCTGAGGTTTCTTTGTTTTTTCCGGAATCCGGTTTTTTAGGAGTTTTTCCTTACCGCGAAGGGGGGTCTAAGGGCAGGGATGCCAGTATAGCTTAGTCGGTTTGTTAGTTCATTTTAGTATTTTCCTATTGAACTCTTTGTATTCATGATCCTTTTGAGTTCATGTTTACTTCGAAGCCCATCGAGACGACTGTTGTTGTGATTTTGGGCTATACAAATACAATTGAATTGAAATTGAATTGATTTGTCAAAAATTACATCACAAGTCCCTCACATCCCACAATTAGGTTGGGGGGGGGGGTGGAAGTCTGTAAGAGTTACTTCGTGTCAATGGTCCCACCAACAATTTGTAATGAACCTCTGCAGAATTTATGTCCTAGAACAGTGGTTCTCAAATGGGGGCACGTGTACCCCTGGGGGTATGTGGAGGTACTGCAGGGGGTACGTGAAGCTTTTCAAAATATCTATCTAAATCAGTAGGCTCATCCTAATAAGAAATCTTGAGAAAAATTATTTTGTAAAAATTTCGATAAAATATAAATATGTGTTCATGCACTGAATTTTATATTCAGTATTTGGTTTCAATATCCTTTGAAATAAAACTGTCCCCCCCACACACACACACACCAAGTTAGTTTGACCCACTGACGTCACACACTCATCATCGACCTGTCGTTACCATAACACTGTAACTATGGAGACCTGGGGGGTATTCCATAAAGCAGGTTATGCTAGCTCTCACGGAAAGTTTGAGGCTAAGGAAGTTGATAACCTCAGTTTTCGGTTCCAGAAATGGAGGTATGTTTCAGGTTAGGTCAAGTTGCCATGGCAACTCATGCTCTGAACATAACCTGGTCGGGAGCAGGTTTAGCTGAAGCTTAGTTTGTTTACAGAGAGGTGAAGCAGCATGGCGTGTCCATTTGAAGATGATTTAGTGGATGAAAAAGCTCAGATAAAACTTTTTCTACCGTGAGAGGGTGATGAGACCACGTATGGATGCTGGAAAAAATGTTTTTTTTTACTTTGATCTAACTTTATTATTTGTTTCAGTTAAAATAAATCATTTTTTTGTAAGTCGGTTTAAAAATTACACGTAGTTTTCAGACAGTTATTTTACTTTCATTCAAAGTAATTCAATTAAGAAGGTGTAACTTTGGTGCTGCTGTTAGAGCGGCACCGCAAAGGATTGTGGGATATCATTCCCTTTGTTTGTCTGGACGGATTTGGGTTTAGGTGTGGGTTTTTGACCAAATGTGTTTAGTTGTTTAGCTGTTTTACTGTGTTTTGCCATGCTTCGCCGAGTTTGTCTGCTCTTTTTCTACACGCAGAAACTCTTTTTTTGATAATGCAGCCGTGTTACTTTTTTGATGGACGTGTAATCTTCATACGCCGTCATTAAAACCTCAGACTCCGTCTCACTGAAGTACAGCGTTTTCTTTATCACCACGCGTTTCCATGGTGACTCCAGAAATCGGCGATCCATTGAGAATGTCTTTATGTACCTGCCGTACACGCCCATTAACCCAGGGTTACCAAGTCGAGCGTAATTACGCCAACTCTTATCCGGTCTTTTGGAACCGACATACCCCGAGTAAGCAAGTTCAGGCGGATTTCAGCCAGAGTTCAGGCTTAAAGTCTGGGTAGTTTAAACATGCTTCCTGGAATACCCCCCTGGGTAAAGCGCAGCAGCCACGCTGCTGAAAGTACAGATAGACAAGTTAAAAAAGAAAACAAAACAAGAGGCGACGAAGTCCAGAAAAGTACATGGAAGAATATGTTTTAATGGGATTTACATCCATGAGCTCTGACCCACCACAGGCACTGTGTTTTGTTTTTTTTGCGGGGAGAAGTTAGCCAACGCTTGCATGAAGCCGGCACACCTCCAGCGGCATCTTACCACAAAACATGGATGTCACATTGGTAAGGCACCATTGTTCTTCAGGAGAAAACTTTCTGATTTCAAGTCATCCCAAGCCACAATGCTAAACGTCTCCACCACATCTGCCAAAGCCCTGGAAGCTTCTTACGCGGTGTCTTTGCTTGTTGCTAAAGCCAAAAAACCGCTCACCATAGCGGAAGACCTACTGCGCCCCGCCGCTGTGGTATTGGCCAAAACTATACTGGACAAAAAATCCGCGGATACATTCAAAACTGTGCCTCTGTCTAATGACACCGTTTGCCGCAGAATAGATATCATGGGCACAGACATTATCGAACAAGTTGAGGGGAAACTTGGCGACTCAAAGTCAAATGTTCAATGCAATGATTCACATGCAATCTTTTTTTTTATCCTAAAAGAGTAAACGTTAATTATTATTTGTGAGGAAATCTTTATTTATGAAGTTAATATATTTTGTAAACTAAATATTATTTATTTATAATTAAGTTATAGATTTATTTCTGGGAACAGATTTTTGATATTCATGTATATTTTTTTATTTTATTTATTATTAGCAGCATTTTGCACATTTGAGTTTTGACTGGTTTTATGCCTCCTTGTGGTCAACTTCTTCTGTTTTTCTTTTTTGTTTGTACAGGCAATGTTTGCCATATGAATGTTTTTGTCAGGTTCACTGTTGTTTGGCTTGAATAAATCTGACTTTACAGCACTGTACCTCTTTTTTCTTCCAAAAATGTTTTGCCCGTGTCAGGGGGTACTTGACTAAAAATATATTTCTAAGGGGGTACATCACTGAAGAAAGTTTGAGAACCACTGTGCTAAAAAGTGACAGGATTTTGTAAGGGCAAAATCACAACAATAACAGACCCCTGAGAACGCTTTGCAGTGGATCAGAATCTTTATTTTTAACTAATAATTCAAAACAATGTATTTATGTGGGAATAAATCAAATGTAGCGATCTGCAGCTTAAAGGCCCACATTTATCACTCATCCCGGGCTTGCTTAGAATTTGTACCATTAGCGAAAGATGACTTTGCATCCAAGCCTGGGATGCACAAAAGCATCAAATGTCACGATAGCAACCAAAGCTAAGTGCTCTTGGAGGGGTCACAACATCATCAGCTATCCCTGTGACACACACTAACACACTAACACACTAACACTGGCTCAGTGCATCTGAGCAGGTATCTCTGGCAGGTGTCAAAGGACTGGTTGCCATTAAAATGTTCCTTCTGCAGAAAGCTTACAAAAAGCACATGCACCTCCTATAAAAAAATATGCATTTACCTTTCTAAATGCTACAAGCTGAAGCATTTAAAAGGCTCAAGTAATGGCTAACACTTCCATAGTAATTACTTAATGCCAAGATAGTATCAAGCCCTTAAAAAAATATGCAATCGCAAAATGCCATCCTGACTACCAAAACTATCAACTTATGGAAAAAAAAAACGCTTTAAACATTTTGAGCAGCTCAAAGTGCTTTACAGGTAAAAAAAAAAGCAGGCACAAAAATTAAACTTAAAACCAATCCACCCCTTTGACCTCCCCTCTGTTTACACGCTATGCCCCGACATACTGTACAATAATAAAGGGCACGAAAACAAATTTAAGGCCAAATGAAGATAAAATAAAAGAGAACCCTTACGAAACTATTATATATTTCTCTATATTTTGAACAACAATGACAATATATTCGGGACACCCCTACCCCTCCAAATGTCCCTACAATAGGAGGGGTAGGGTAAGAATTTGGATTTGGCCTTGCTGTGTCATCGTCATGGTTGCCAAGTTCCCACTCTGTTTACATCCCATAATACCCGTCTACAGTGGCCATTTTGGTCCCATTGTTCCTCTCCGACCACAGAGCCTATTCAAACCCAGAAAAATTCAGAGCAAACCAGAGCACAGACCCATTGGAAATTAACCGAGACCACATCGAAAGATGGGTTGGAGAGCGGTTCCTGGTCCCCGGATTTGGGTTCGCTTGGGTTTATTCTTGATGGAAATTTGTTCCGGATTATCGGGGGGAAAACAAACTCTGGTTCACTTTAAGCAGCTCAAATGTGTCCAGTCTGAATACACCCTAAGTGAAATAACAAGTTTCTCTTTAATCATTTAAACAGAATCTCATTGCGAGACTGTATGTCTGTTACGGCTCACATTTTCCTTCTCGAACCGACATGTTTTCCTTGCAAACGATATGTAAAATTCCCGCGACGCGCTTTACTTAACTCAATAACTGTGATCAAAAAATTCAAACTGTCAACTCAAACCTGACCATTAAAAGTAAGATGCTGTCAGTCCTCATCCACTGAAGAAGCGCGTGCCCATCCTAAAAGTTCAGAGCCTGACTGGAAGTCACGGAAATCTGAGTCTTCAAAACTGACAGCAAATCTATAGTAAAAGCATCCGCTCTCTTCTTTGTTGCTGCACAAATGTTAACATTAAGACATCAGTAATGAAGATAAGCTGCAGAGGTTCATGCCAACCTTTTTATTTTTTTATCGTCAAAGCAAACAAAAGTTTAGCTGCAGAATGATAAATAAGGAAAGCTCTATTTTCCTGGAAACGCAGGTTAATTGGCCCGGCAGCCTCCGGAACTCACTTCACTTTAAAGTTTCTGTTGACAAATACCATCTCGGCTTCAAGGAAGAGGCATTTTATTTACAGCAATTAAGGCGAATCATTCTGACGCCGTTCTCCTATTGTAGTTTATTCTGATTAAAAGCTGAAACAACAGCAAAGGAGCCAGGGGGGAAAAAAAGCTGCAGTCAGGGGATTCTGGAAAAAGCAAAGCTCTTTGCCTCGCTCATCTCTTTCTGTCTATTCAGCAAGTGAGGAGGATGACAATAAATCACCCCCCCTCACACACACCCTGCCACCCCCACCACCCATTCCTGGTGTAGTGCTCTGCAGGTCCAGAAGGACGGTGTCCACTTCCTTACATTAATCTTTTAATGGACTCTCTTTGCTTCTATTTGGCAGCAGCAGTTCCCCCGACAGGTCAGCAATGATTTCCGGGGTCATCCGTCCTCCAACAGCCCGGAAGATAAGATCAGGGACAATTTGGAAAAAGGTGCGAGGGAGACGGTCGACTTTGCAAGGTTGCTGCCAGAGTGACGGAGGCGACCGAGCGGCATATTTATAGAGTGTGTACATAAACCTGTGCTCTATGAAAACTCTATCCTCTCAGGCATAAATGTAACATTATCGTCATATGCCTAATAAAGATATACCATATTTTTTGGAGTATAAGTTGTTTTACTTTGTTACATAGTTTGCCAAGTGTGCGACTTATACTCAGGAGAGACTTAAATGGGATTTCCTTTATTAAAAAAATATAGGATCATATATTTGTTGTTTTCCCAATCGCAATTAGTTGCTCTTAGCAGTTGTTTAACACTAACAACCACTGGGGGACACTGTAGGTGAGTGTATCAATATTTTTACTGACAGTAACATAGAAGAAGTGCCGTCAAACTTTGAGGAGAACTCTATTGTTTGTTTCCCCTTTTGAACTTTGTATTTTTCTACGAAAAAGAGACAGCGAGCGTAAATGTGATGCATGAATTGCGTTCGGTGTGAATGCAGCATTACGTTGGGCTTGGTGCAGTTGTTCGGAAAAATTGCACTTTTCTCCCACAAGTGTGACATATACTCCAGTGTGACTCAGTGATGTGCGGTCAGGTGAGGCAAGTGAGGCACAGTCTCACCTGTCATGATCGTGATAAAATAGAAAAAGGTTAATTAAGTAAATAATATTTTCCACAGATCATAGAGCTTTTTGTGGAGAAGGTTCGGCGCATTTACTCAAAAAGTAAGGCCAAACATGTTTTTCATTGTTGTTTTTTTTAAATAACATGGGAGTAAGTGGAAAAGAAATGTAAGTAAAATCATTTATTTTATTTTTTGTGATAATTTTCACAGACATTTGATTAAAGTTAAAAATTAAACGTTTGATTAAAGCTCCTGAATTTGAAGTTGAAAAAAAATTTGTTTACAGTACATATGAATAATTTATATACAAGAAGAGTGTTCTATCCATGTCTATAAAAGAAATATTCTGTAGGACAAATATGTTCTTATGTGTATTTTATAAGCTCTTAGCTGCTGTTGGATGACTGCTAACATATTCAGTTTGTGCAATTGAAAATATGACCAGCCATCAACCTCACCGCATGTATAACTTTTTCCTCTTTATTGTGCTTTTTTTTTTCTTTTGCAACTTGGAAAAACACGATGGGTACATAAAACCCGGCATGTTTCTTGTTTTACCTTGGTGCTCATGAAGTAGCTAAAGACCAACTCCTGTTATCTTTTTAAACTATTTTTAAACTATTTCCCAGTACTTTCTTAATTATCATTACGTTATTTTTAGCCAAAATCCAAAAACACCTGGTTTTTAGGCATAAGCTGTGTTTCCATATGCGCAAAACTTTATCGAAATTCTAGAAATGTTGAAAAAACACAATTTTGCACTTACATTGTTTAAATGAAATCATATTTATATGAATAAACACAAACCGACGCACTCGATAAGTAATTAAAAAACACGGCAACGGATGTGAACAATACTTTGATTTACAAATGATACATTCAAATTTCTGCTACGGCACTAGCGCTCATCATCATCCACCAAAAGAGACGTTGACGTCTTATCCAGGCCATGGAGCGGGAAGCTCCCTACACATGGGAGCGGCTATGGATGAAGGGATTTGGGGAAATCGTGGTTGGTAATTTTACAGAGGAGCTGTGGGTCCAACAATTCGGCATGACACGCTCAACTTTTGATGAGTTGTGTGATCCTGTGGAACCGTCTGTGCCGCCCGCAGTGCAGGGCCTAGCTAAGTGCTCTTGGAGGGGACACTACATCCTCAGTGATCCCTGTGACACACACTAACACTAGCTCAGTGCATCTGAGCATGCATCTCTGGCAGGTGTCAAAGGACTGGTTGTCATAAATATGTTTCTTCTGCAGAAAACTTAAAAAATGGAGATGCACTCACTATAAAAAGATGCATTTACCTTTCTAAATGCTACAAGCTAAGGCATTTAAGAGGCTCAGTTGATGGCTAACACTTCCATAGTAGTTACTTAATGCCAAAATGGTATCAAGCCCTTAAAAATATCATGCTACAATTGCCATCCTGACTGCCAAAACCAACAAATCAAATTCAAATTATGAAAAAAAAATCCTTTGTATGTTTTGAGCAGCTCAAAATCCTTTTTTTAGTAAAAACAAAAAGAATGAGCCATTGTGCAGTGGCCTCGTCAGCCAGTTCCTACCATTGTCATGCAATTGGAGGGGTCTAAAAAAGTGTTTCCAAACCAGTTTTGCAAAATATGTTGTCCACCACCTCCAAGCGCAAAAAGTTTTTTGCAATGACCCCTTGTTGCTTCTTTCAAATTTGGAAACGCAGCTATAGTTTCTGCAGAAGTTTAACAGCAATTGGCCGATAAGTTGTGGGCGGGAGTTGTGTTGTGGAGCAATCCCCTCCCCCATCCCGTCACCCATAACTGAGACCTCTCTGTTTACATGCTCTCTTGTGAGCTTATAGCCCCTTACTACTCCAACACAGCCTTTCTGGTGCAAGAAAAATTGCGAGCAGTCTTGGAGCCATCCAGCCGTACAGTTATACTCAGAAATGCAAGTTATTTTAAGATACATTTTCTCTTATATATCTCCTCTATTATGAGAAAAATACTACAAGAACATGTTAAGGATCTTGAGGATTTTGCTGTGTTTGCAGCGTCAGCGGAACTTGGAAAAGTGAGCCCCTCTCATTCAGATCCCAACCGACAGGATTGGAACGTACCTCTCCTAATGAGTCCAGAGGAATTTTTTTTTCTCATAAAACAAAAGGCCAGAGATAAGAGGAAGGGTATATGTTTCCCTCCAGAAGCTTTCTGGCCTGTCTTCTGATGCAGGTTTCACAGTTGGCCGCATCCAATAAAACTGAACAGACAAAGAAAAACAGAAAAGAAAAGAACCCTAACTATCAGAGGGGCACAAATGAGCCTGTGCTGATGGGTTGATAGTGGGTAAACGTCTTTCTTAATCTTAGCTAGGGTGTTAGGGTAACTGGGTAAATATTGCTCACTACTTCTAACAAGTCCCTGAAAAGATTATACCAATTGCCATTTCAGAAATGAATTCAGTGACCCACAGTAATAAGGAATTCCTCCGCACACTTTTCGCCACTAGCCGGTTGTGCGTGTGCTCTTGACGTGGCAGCATTTGTAATTAAAGTATGTGAAAAAACTTGACAAAGGCTGACATGATACCCAAAGAGAATGTCAGAATGATGCTAAGCTTTGAAGCCAGGAACTGCCGCAAAAGAGCTTTCCAAATAACACAGGAAGAAAGTGGTCTGGTTTTCTGGTTTCAGTGAACAATAATCCGAGTGCAGGTTTTGCAAAAGAATTGTAGACAAAAAGAAAATAGCAAAAGTGGTATGTGCTTAAATAGCGCTTTTCTACCTTGATTCTTGTTCATCCATACACACACACACACACACACACACATAACTTCAGCTACCAACCTTTAACCTCCAACTCACACTGGTCCGTCTAAGGCAGGGGTGGGCAAACTACGGCCCGCGGGCTGGATCCGGCCCACCTCCATGTTTGGTCCGGCCCACTAAAGAATATCAGAGACCCAGGTTTTTGTTTATGTTTTATCTGGCCACACGATCAAGACGTGACATTTTATTCCCCCCTTCTGCAGTCCGTGTCCGGATCTGAAACCCTCTAAAAGTCTCTGTCAAAGAGAACAGAAGACAGTCTTATCTTTGTACGCCGCAGTTCATCTTTCCCGGTTTAGCTCATTCTTTTAGAGCAATTATGCTGCTTTTTTTAAACAGTGCACCCTGTTCTGTGTCCTGATCAATATCCATGTCTCCTGTACAGAAACACGAAGCTCCTAAAATCTACAGAAATCTTTGATCCATCAGATCTTTGTTTTCATTCTAAGACCCTGGACCTAATTTCAATTAAAGTTTGAGAATTTAAACCAGAGAAAAGGGTGAAAATGTTCATGTCTGTCTGAGAAAAGTGTATTGAAGCAGTGAGGAGTTTTACTGCAATAAACCTGTCATGGCTGACGAGACTGTGGCAGACCCAGATGCTGAAACCCGGAAGGAATACTCGGCAGGCGAGGCGGATGAGTAGTAAAGGATTTAATGGAGGAATGACAGAGTTCCAAGAGAGGATGTTTTGTGGATGGTTGGAGGGTCTTGGCGGCGAACACCGTGTTTCCAGAAGGATGTCCAGAGGGGCGACGAGGAGGGACCAGAGCGAAGGTGAGTCGGAGTCCAGAACGTGACAGGCGTGATCGTGATCCTAGGCAGGCAGAGACAAGGCAAGGCAAGGCAAGGCAAGGTTAGGCGAGGCAGATAATACATGGACTAGAATAGCGAGCAAGGCCAGAGAGTGCACCGTGGAGTACAACCAACTAGCGTCGAGTACGGGTCCTGGTTCTCCTTAAGAGTCCCCCGGCTGATGAAGATGATGAAGCGCAGCTGGAGTCCTCAGGTGAACCTGATGAGGAGGCGGGGCCAGCAGGGGGTACCATGACAAAACCTCCGTAATCAAACTCTGTGTATTTCAACGATCACGGTTATTTTTTAGAACGTAACTCCTGCAATAAACGAGGGAACTCTGTTCTGGGGTAAAGGTAACGCAGATATATGATGAGCTGCAGCAGAAGACATAGAAATGTGATGAGAAACAGACGCGCAGAACACAGCGTTAGACGTGTGTGGAACAGCAGCCCTCAAAGACTTTATTAGGATTATGACGGTAGAGGATCCACTATTTATTGTTTTTTTTTAAATGTATCAGTATATTTTTCCTGAATTTTTGTCTTTGAAAATCCTAGTGTTATTTGGTCATTGTTTTATTTCATCAATAATGTTATTTATTTCATTAAAAGGATCATGAATGAATGAAACTTTATTCATTCAGCACTTTACAACTCTTTGAAGGTACCAAAGGGCTTCACAATGAAAATTTGATCTAAAATGGGAACAAAAGTTTTAAACTAAAAACTCTAAAATATTCTGTTATAGAATATAATTTTCAAGCCAAATGTTTTCATCTACATTTCATGTAAAATCATTCTCACTCCACGCATCTTCTCCTGGTCCGGCCCTTCTATCCAATTTTAGAACCCAATGCGGCCCGTGACTTAAAATATTGCCCACCCCTGGTCTAAGGTGTCTTGTGTGGGGAGTCTGTCTCTGGCCCCCTCTCTCCCCTGGATCACGGAGGAGTGGTTTGTCCCGCCACCCCAGTGTCGGGAAGCTCGTTGTGCTCTCCTCAAGTCCTTGTAAAATGCATGTTTTGCATCATAAATGATGTTTTGTGACCCATGGTGTTGTCTGCGGTGTTAATGTGCATTATCGCGTGGGCACATCACCTGAAATTTAAAATCAAATTGTATAAAGATTGATTTTGAAAGTACAAAAAAAAATTATTTTGAAACCAAGACCTGTTTCCTGTTTCTTCAGCGTTTTGCTGCGACACAGAGGCGTCAACAGACTTAGAAATAGAGCTCCTGCAGAAAGCTTACGTCGTGCTGCTGAGAGACGCAGACGTGACGCGGATGAAGTAAACGTTCCAATTCTATCTGTATGTATTAATGACATGCAATGAATACTCGTTGCAGCTAATGGAAATCGGCCTTAACCCTTTAACACCAGAGATATCGTCGGTGATGTTTAAATAACACACCTTCTTTGAGTTACTTTAACTCTTTAACTGTTGACACCATCAACATGAATCAGCTGATTCTGACACAGAGAAAAGCAACTTTTTGTATCGGCATTGCACCCACATGCAACACATTGCTAACCTAAAGTGTTGCATAACGATGCAAAGCCACTGTTCTCCACTTCAGAATCTGTTGGAATAATATCAGTTGAATACTTACAGTAGTTCAAAGAATGTCTAAACTGGAGCTCAAGTGTCCTGTGTTTAAAGGGTTAACCAATAGGAGCAATGTGGGGTTGCAAAAGGACATGGACCGTCATGGCAGCAACCTAACCTGCAACCTTTTCATTAGAGGTCAACCGCTCTACCTCTGCTCCCCAACCATAAAAGACCAATCGGCTTTTTTCTTTTGAAGGGTGTGAACCCTCAAGCAAACATTTAAATGGTCTAAATCACCACTGTACTTAAAGAGATCAAAAGTGATTTCAAAATAAAAACATCGTGGGAAACAATAAAACAACCTTTTGTGACCAAATATGAAGTGCCAATCCCAACAACAAATTACTCAAGGCAAAAACATTTTTAAGATTACAAGATCCTGTAGTTTACAAGTACTACCGGCACATTAAAAAGAGATTTTACACTCACAATTTAAAAATATATACATTTCACTGCAGTGCATTGAAATCTTACATAAGCTATTTTGAAAATCAAATATTGGAATAGAAAACACATTGGACTGATACAGTTCTAATAAAACCTCACATTATTTGCAAACCTATTTCTATGCCCCCAAAATGCTGACTGAATCTAATAAATGCAGTTGAGAATTTAAGCTGTCTTGCTTGCACATGGCAGGGAGAGGAAATTTGCAACCTAATCCAGCAGTGTATTTTTCCACAAGATAACATTTATGAAGATAGATCAGAAGAAGCCTCTGATGTGCCTTCTTGCGCTAAGTAATTATATACAATTCAGTAATCAAATTAGACTATGGTTTGCATAACGGCCAGCCTCTAAAAACACACACATGCATACAAAAAAAGAGTCAAATTAAGTCAGCGGCGTAGGCAGCAGAATCTTCACTTAGTGCAACAGCCTTCCTAAGTTATTATTTCAGAAGAGACAAAACACTTGGACTGATTAGTTCTACGAATAAATGATCTCTAATTAGTCTAAGTGCCTCATGGGGATTGTTTGAGAAGTATAGCCGTGTAGGTCTGCTAACAAAAAAAAGCTGAAAAGTTTGTTCCTTTCAAGTGAGATATAAGTTAAGGGGTTGATATTGTTTGTATAGGATTGTGCTTTCCTTCAGTGGAGAAATTCATAAACCCTTTAGTACTTACAAACATCAGAATTCAGAATGACGAAAATTTTAAGGCTAACAGTGGAAGCGACTTTTTTAATTAAGGTTCCACGTTCCATAAATCGAAAGATAAAATCACTGTGAAGACCAGTATTTCTCTGTAAGGAGGGAGTACTTATAATTAGAGAGAAATTAGAGAGAATCAAGAAATCTAGCTTAACCCTTTTAACACCGGAGTTATATTCCTTCTGGGATCACCAAGCTGCCGGAGCCAAACCCGGCCACTATTGGTCAAAGGCAGGGTAGACCCTGGACAGGCCCCAGTCTGTCGCAGGGCCACAATCACCCATGCACACTCACATTCACAACTGAGTACAATTTAGATTCATAGATTCACCCATGATCCTAAATCTTATGATGTTTTTTTTTTTATCATTTTTAAGAGTCTTATCATATTTTTCTTATTTTCATTGAGCCAATAATAAATAGATCCCCAAGTTTGATTCTTCTTTTTATTTTCCCTCTGGGGGGGTCACAGAGACACAGATGTAGCGTCTTTAGCGGCAGGACGGAGTGTGCCTGAAAATGTGATCACCGATACTTTCGTAGAGATATTCTAAATAAATAACTCCGGTCTCTAAACATCCTTCATTTTTTCCAAGCATTTTAATGAGATACACACAGACAGAAATGTAAACATATCTGCTGTAAATCCAAGTATTGCTTACATCTGTGTTTATGAATGACTTATCACTTGAATTATTATTTCGTGGGAACGAAATAATATTTTGCAGGATTTTTTATTGTTATTTTTTCACCCATGTCAGGTCACAGGTTCCGTATGTAACAGTAACGAAAGGTTTGGTCTAATGGAATGTACAGAAGTGGCAAGAAGTCCAGCGGTTTGATTTAGGCTTTGGGTGTTGTGCATTAGCAGTGATTTTTCTCGTGGCAGGGTGGTGCACTGTTGAAATTCCTGATGCACGTCAAAATTTTTGTCACATGGTGTGATGTTAGCAGAGTTTAAATGCCAGAGTGAATATTAGCGTTTTGTCGACCAATCTGGAACTCAGATGATTGATGTGTTGATGATGTGAACAGTGGTTGGAGGAGAAGCTCATCATTCCCGATTGTGTTTGATCTCAAACTTTGTGATGTTTTACATATTTGTATCAAGACATGAATTTGTATTTGTATGTATTTATTAAAGGGACGAGGCATACAAAAAACTGTGGAGTGCTCTACAATAGAGAAACACTGTACACACGCAGGATTGTAGCCTTTGCTAATTGTTTATCCTCTGTCCCGTGCTAACCATTGCAGCCACCAAGAGACTGTAGATAAAATAAAATAAATGATAGAGACAAAAAAGTACATCATAAACATGAAATTGTATGAAATAAAATAACATGAAACCAGGAGCAATGTGGGATTTAGGGTCTTGCCCAAGGACACTTTGACCCATTGGCGGACAAGGCAGGGACCAAAGCTGCAGTCTTCTGTTTACATGTTGATTGCTTTACCTCTGTACCACAGCCACTTGTAGTTATTTTTCATCTCAGAACCGATGTTAACCAATCAGTTGAGCGGTATGCCGTCTAGTTTGGTTTAATAGCAGTTGAAATGAGCCCAGTTTTTATGACATTTTCTGTTCATACCTCCACTTCATGACCACGTCTTTGGGATATCAGATCAGGGTATTGAGGGGCTGCTGCACTTTTTGCCACAGTCTGGTGCAGTACTTTCAGGCTCGTCTAATATCTCTTTTGTACATTTTAGCAAACACACCATCATCCCGACACACAGACCAGACCTGCTCACCTCAGGGATTTGTATGTATGCAGGTATTCTTAACACATAAAATATCTATGGCATATGGCTGTGCTTATGTTCATATACACATAGATATATATGCATGAGAGTAAGTATTTGTTGTGTGTACGGCTTAATGTGTTGGTCTGTCTAGATGTGTGAATGTGTACATACCTGTACCTTTGCAGAAGTTTGGATGTGTGGGTGTCTGTATTTACTTTTCTTTGTCCTTCTCCTCACTCCATCACTTTGTTGCAACAGCTTTTCTTTTTTTTCATTTCTCTCCCCACACAATTTTCTCTCTTACGTCTGCTCTGGAGCTTAAGGTGTTTATACATTACTGTACATCCATGAGTGTCCAAGGAGTAGATTGTGTAACCACTACTGCAGCTGTAAAATCTGTCCAGTATAAGAGTTCTATTTATTCAGCTGCTGGACAGTCGAGTAGAAAAAACATGTGTATATTAGTCGCAGCAGGTAAGATGAATGTTGTCCCTTTGTGCATCATTCTATCTGATTGCAAACCTCCTGAGTGATGCCTTAGTTACAACTGTCCTAGGTGCATATGGGCTATGGGAATGGGAAATGTCAACTGCTTGAAAACTGATGAATAAATAATTGTGGTTTGTGCCTGTGTGACTCCAACACCAAGGTGGAATCCAAATTGCTTCCTTACCCCTTCCCTAACCCTACACTTATCCATCCAGGCGGAGAGATCGGAAAAATTATTGTTTTCAAATTCAAACGTTGCCACCGCTTGATGACGTCATCAGTAGTCAAAAATTGGCACGTAGCTGTCAGCGCTCAGAAAATACATAGCATCAGTTTACTAACTTTAGAAAAGTTATGCAAAAACAAAAAGTCAATGTTAAACACTTGAATGTAAACTTCTGTGCTTCAGAGCACAGCAAAGTGAAGAAATGCGTTTCTCCTCAGCCCTGAAGCATGACGCAGAGGGATAGCCAGCTTTATGTCGCATGGCTCCTCTTAAAAAAAATACTTTTGGACACCACTTCTGCTTCAAATACCCCCCCCTTTTGGAACGATAGGGAAGAGCCATAGGAGAAGGGAAGCAACTCGGATTCCGCCACAAAATGTCATATATAATAAAGATGTGAAAGAAAAAGCTGCAACCAGAGTCATAAGATTTCCTCCGCATTTTGCACCAAGTCTCTTCCAACTAATTTTTTTGGGGGGGGAATGCACTACTAAAACAGTAGAAAAATAATAAATGTTTGTCCAGTGGGAATACCATAGGCTAAACGTTCACTCAAGAATCTACATTCAGTGCATTCAAGAAGCCTTGTATTAGCATAACACAAAAATAATTTTATTTTTACTAATTAACACTTGAAAAAAAACCTTTTAGGTAGATGCAAAGTTTTAGGCAATACAACAGTTTCTGCAGCTTCAGGACCATAAGAAAAGCAGTCAAGAAGCACATTCATCACGCCTTCCTAACAAATCTCCCCAGTATCATCACCAATCTAAATGACTGCATGGACCAATTCTGTTCGGCAGCTGCAGGATGAGTCATAATGCAACCGTTTCATCATCCTGCAGCTGATCTTTGGCATTCCGTTCAATGTGCCATTTGTGCATGCAAAAAGCACTAAGCCAAAAAAATCTTACGACAAAATGATGAAGGCCGTCTGTATAATGCTCAGTCTATGGTTACACATATAATTTTATTATCTAAACTCTGCGATTATGGAGTTTGCATGCATTTCTGAATAGAAATGAAGCTATAACAGGCACAAGCGTCTCTCGAAACATCTTTTCTTTTTATGGTAAAATAGCTTTTGAGCACATGCTGCTGGAGAAGTGCATACTTGAATGTAAAACTGTACATTGTTTGAACCTTTAGTTTTCTATGGAACAATTCTGTGCTGATTTTACAAACTCTATACAGTGCATTTCACATTTAAGGCTTTTAGTTTCTTGCTCAATGATGTAAAAACCTGTACAGCATGCTTTTCTGTCCCAGTCTTTAAGCCAGTCATGGGTAAGAAAAGAAAACGGCGCATTTTTAATGCAGTTCTGTAATCAAACATTGACAGAAAATACATTAAACCTGTCCCCTGTGTTTATCTCTTGATCTGTTTAGAAGCTGGTTATACGACATGACTCTTTTACACATAAAAACAATTGCTTGCACACCGAGGAGTGGTGTCGTATAGGACATGGCGCAAAAAGCTGTTTCAGCAGCCTGTGTTTTTTTTTTTTTAAATAAAAAGCTTCCATTACACATCAAAGCCAGTGAGGGTGGTATATTTATCTTGTAAACACACATGCATCAATAATTATACACATATCACCTTAAAAGAATTTCATCTCCATCAAAGTCATGACGGCTCGATAGAAAACATTTTTCCCTCTTTTCTTTTCTTCTCCCGCCAGGATGGGATTAAAAAACCGGTTATCGTTCAGCTCCTTTACTGTCGACTCCCTCCCCGCCGCCAACTCATGCTAATTAAATTTCTCCTGAGGCGTCGCTGAATTGGCCGGCTGACAGGTAACATTGTCGAGTGTGGATTTCTTGCGTTATCATCCTTTAGGAATCCTTCTGCTGGAGGAAAAACTGGGATGAAGTCATGACAGTTCACAACTCCCATGAAGTGAATACAATTGTAACTTGTGTTGAGTTTAACTTTGAACGTCCTCTCTTTAGTGGAGCACTCGTCTCCGTCTAAATCTATCACCTTCATTTTTTTCCTTTTAACCTCTGACCGATCTGATACAGGAGTTCCGTTTGTGATATCACTTTCACACCCACAGGACGAACATAAATATAATAATGAACCATACTTTCACCGCAAAAAAATCCAATTTTATGGGGGAAAAAAGAAAAAGCAGCAGTATAAATGGCTTAGTCATAACTGCCGTTACAGATAGATATGGGCTGTCTGTGAGCAAAAAATAGACCAACTTGTGTAGGGTGGCCCACATGAATTATCAAGGTCATAGACAACTCAGTGAACCCGTAGAGGGAAAATGTTGGCACCCATTTTTCTATGGGCATGCTGTAAACAACAAGTTGTAGCGAACACCTACACAACATGCAAGGGTAAAGTCAGGCTAAAACTGGTGAGACGGAGACGTATCAAATGGGATTTTTATTTTTTTTTATTTTTACCTTCCCTCCAAATCCTGCAGACTGCGCAAAGGGTTTGGAGGAGCCATGATGAGTTTGGGTTTCTTGCGTGTTCCACAAAGATTTGCTCAAAGTATCCGCCCACCTGTAAGTACCTGTAAGGGCAGTAGGGACTAATGCCTTACCAACAATGTCATTAAGCGTGTGTAAAGTGCGC